>WAAD01012239.1:11436-27955 GCA_013389945.1 Fregata magnificens | reverse complement strand
CTGATGGCTTTTTGTAAAGGAAGCCTGGGAAAAGGTTGGATCGTTCAGGAATGTACAGTAACATATTTTTAGTTTAGGGACTGCCTCTTGGAAATGAGCAACAAGGGTCATGCATTAAACCTTTTCCTATGTTTAAAGAGATATTAATGCTTCCTGCTTATCCCGACTTTACATGTTCAAAAGACTGGATAACTTCAGTGGTCAGAATGCTTAGGTTCAGAAGAACTGAAGTGAATGATACTCTCTCTATCTAAAGAGCAAACCAAGCAAAGCTTTGGAGTATTGGCCTAATGAATAGATTGCTCCCATGTATCAGATTAATCATGTATCATGAGGTATGTCATTTCATGGTGATCTTTAACAGGTGGGGTCAAACTTTTCAGAGAGCATAAATACAACCTCAAGGCCCCCACACAAGCTGCTTTTGCTTGAGAAATGGATTATTTGCAAAAGCACTAGAAAAATTGTGCTCTGAAGTATTCAGCTGGAAACACAATTCACAGCTCACTGATACTAAAGCAGTGATTGCTCAGTTCCCTGTAAAGCGTTGAACCTAAGGGTTGAAACCTTTTCTGCTTCCAGAAGGAATGCCAAACATTATATATGGTGATGTAATTATGATGTAAACTGACACCAAGACAATTTATACTGTAAATTTAAAAAAAAAAAAATTAGCACTGTTCTGATCTGATCCAGAAAATCTTCTGCATTTAAAGTATATTTATACCGCAAGTTAAATAATGGTGCCAAATTTTCTGCTATTGATAGCTGGGGAAGCTTCATTAATTTCCGTTGCACCAATTTTCAAGGGAGAGCTTAGTTCAGGGCTTTACAGGATCAAGCTGTTCATTGGAAAGAAAAGCTTAATGGATTCAACAGGTAAAACAACAAAGAAACATTAAAACCAGAGGGAGCAAACATTGGATTTATTTCACTTCTTAATCAGTGGACAGTGTGGAAGATTATAGTATCATTATTTCCTCTATGATATTCATGTATAAGCCAGACCTCTATCTGTTCATATTGTTTTCTTCCATGACATGTATTTTTTGATCCATTGTAATAATTTAGTTTGGCTTCTAGTCCAAGCACAGAATACAGTTTCCATTTTATTCCAAATAATATTGGCTAGGGGAACGTGCTGATTTCTTTTATGATTTCTTTTCCTCACCACATCTATGTGTAATTTTTTTATTTATCATCTCCCTAGGACATTTTCCCTGTGAGAAACCCAAACATGAAATGCAGCCCTTTCAGATCTTGTTTGGTGTTTTATACAAGGAACATTTCCTAAATATATTTACAGAACAGGATTTTACCAGCTGGTGTTTACTACCAGGCATAAATGCCTAAATGCATGTGTGGATGGGTCTGCACACTCTCCTGTTATCTCCTCTGAGTGAGCAAGCAAGCAGGTATGAATTTAAGGGCAGGTGTGAATTAACTTAAGGGACACTTAAGAGAGGAACTTAAGGGAGAGCCTTCCTGCTCCTCATTGCTCCAGACCTGTGAAGTCCCATGCACTAAGTATGCAACCTGCTTCTTTGGGCTATTTCACCCTTGCAAGCAGATTTGGCCAGGGGACTGAAATGATTACTGCCCTTAGCTGTGCTTCCTGGCCCTCTGATTGAACTTAGCCTCTCTCTCCCACTGAGGGACTGCCCAGTGGGATTTACATAGGCTCCTCAGCCTTACAGGTTACAGCCTGACCTATTAATATAAACCAATGTCAATTTTAGTTGATGTTAATGCCAGCAGAAATGAGCAGTGGTTTACATTACCCTGCTGAGCTGTGAACTATGGGGAAGTCTTTGCAGATGTTGGGTTGCGTTTTTTTTGGAAAACAGGCTTTTGCCATGTTGTTGTGATGGGATCAGGGATAGCACATCCATTTCTAATTTATCTGCTCATTATAACCTTGCACTTTTGTTTCTCCTCAGTTTTTTAGCTGTGATCTTCACTTCCATGTTTAAAGTATTCCTTTCGCTTCCCAGAGGATAGTTGCGTTGGATTTTGAAGATGAAGTTGTCTACTACTGCTAATTGCTGTCACCTCATGGCTACCAATAGAACTTTGTCAGTTTATATGAGACTTCAACATAATGCTTTAATTTTTACACTTTAAGATCACTGATTGGTCCAAGATTACATGTGAAAACAGGCATGAGCTAGTGCATGTAAACATCTGCCAGCTGGCAACTGTGATTAGAAGAACTGTATTTCATGTAATTATATACTGCTTAAGATGGATGCAGTGCCTGCAAATATTTGCCTGAATGTAGTCTCCCTTTGACATGTGTTAAACATATTAGGTCTCATCTCTTCTCTTCTTCTCTTCTTCTTCTCTTCTCCTCTTCTTCTTCTCTTCTCTTTCCTATGCTATGCTATCCTATCCTATCCAGGTTCTTATACCCACGTATACCAGAAGTATATGAACAACCTACTCAAATGCCACATACAATATATTGGTTTTCTCATCCTCTTCACAAGAGAGAAGAGTTAAACATTTTGGTTTGGATCTATCCATTCACATTTGCGTTCATTAAGAAAAGGCTTTCCTGCTCTCCTGTATTTCCAGCATAGCCCTTCATTTTATTTGGTAGCCTACTGGCAGTGTCCTCAGCCCACTCGAGACACAGGATTCCCAAATGGCAAGCTGGTCACATACAAGTTTAGATTGATTTGTTTCCCACTAACTTCAGTGGCAGCAACTTATGGTATTCAGAGATTTATTTATGACTAGCTTTATTCCTTTTTTCCTTTCCTGTAGATCTTTCTTTAGAGCAGAAATTTCCATCTCTCTGGTGGCTCATCTGTTTCACTGAACTCTTTGGTTGTTTGCTGTTTCTTGTCAAGGCTCTGGCAGCGTGAATAAAGTCTAAGAGGGGGACAGGGGAAATTGAGACTTATTTTCTGTTTATTTACATTGATTTCATTCAAGAGCAACATCAGGGCATCTCACAGAGTTTGATCAGGATAGAAACGGTGTAAAGGGGAGGAGAATCACCCCCCCAGATCCACGTTAAGGCTGTGCAGACAGTGCTGGTGATGGATGGGGATTTCCCCTTTGGTTATGAGGTCAGGGGCAGCTCATTGATCATTCTCCTGAACTTCCTGCAGAAGATCCCACAAAATGCTGGTTTCTGTCTGACCTGTTTCTAGGTCTAGCAATAATCTTTGAGTTAAATGTTTAATTCATCTCCACCTAAATACTGATTAAAAAGTGCCATTTTTGATGCAGACAGGAAAAAACACTACTGAAACATCTGAGCTTGGCTGTTAAATGGCATGATCTCACTTTGTTCCTTAAATTAACTGTCCACATCCCCTCGAAGTAGAAGGCAAAGATTTATTCTTTTTAAAATTATTCTTTCAGCAGTGAGACAATTCAGTGTGATTTTTCTTCTGGCTGCACGAGCTGTGTCAGTGAGGCAGAGCTGTCCTGTCAGCAGTATGCCCAGTGTCAGAGCAATCCCTGTCCTGCAGGNGTGGGCAACACACTGTATAAAGCTCATAAACTTGTAGGCTGATGTGTGCAGCTACCACTTTGGATTCTGTGCTGCTGCTTCCCTCGGCACAAGGCACCAGCAGGCTGAGCATTAAAGCTTGCTCTTTGGGACGGAGCATTTACCCCTGCAAGACATGAAGGGCTTCCTGTTTCTCACACTCCTCCTGATGCCCGTGCATGCTGGAACTGCTTGGAGTGCGAAATACGCAGTAGATTGTCCCGAGGCCTGTGACAGTAATGCGTGCAAAAGTACCTTGCACTGTAAGCGAATGGTGCTGGATGACTGTGGCTGTTGCAGAGTGTGTGCAGCTGCTCTGGGGGAGACTTGCTATCGTACGGTCTCGGGTATGGATGGTGTCAAGTGTGGTCCTGGGCTGAAGTGCCAGTTTTACACTGAGGAGGATGACTTTGGTGATGAATTTGGTATCTGCAAAGGTAACAATATTCACTTTGCATGCACCCCTGTGGCAATTTGACAGCAAGTTACATATAGAGCTTGCCTCCTGCTTGAAAGGTCTAAAATGGGATTTTTCCAGCTCAGCCCTTAGCCAAGAAGAAAGTGAAAAATACCTGCTGGTATTAAAAGGTGTTACATGTAGGCAGGACAGGGTTATTAATGTGAGAATATTGTTTAGACTTGGGAACATGTGTGAGGAAATGCAGATGGGGTGTGTCTGGAGATAAGATTTTTGACTGGGACTTGGGACACCCAGGCACGAGTCCTGATCCTTCCGCTGATTTGGTGGGTGGCTTTCTATAAGTTGCAAAGACTTTAATCCTGCAAGTCCAACCTTGTCACAGGGTCCCTGCCCCTGCCGCGCTCTCCCTGGGGTGAGGTTCTCTCGGGTACTGCCAGCTGCCTGCTCAGGGACCAGATGCTCTCTCTGGGGTCTGGGGGATGGAGATAACAGCACTGCCCAAGCGCCTGGGGACATTGTCGTGTTTAATTCATTCCTGCCTTTGAGGTGCTCAGCTACCCTAGGGATGTGGTCAGGGGAGGCAAACAGAGACCCTCCTGCATGAAGGATGGGAATAACAGAACAGGAGCTGAATGTGAGATGAGCAGCCAGTCACTGCTCTCAGCTTATTCCAGGTATGCTGCATGCTGATTTCTTTAGTCATAGACTATAATGGCATTTTTAATTTAAAAGCCATCCTCACTCCGTACAAAAAGGAGAATCTTTTAAAGGAGAGGAGGTATTAAATTACTGAGAGGTAGGATGAAAGTTTTTAAAAGAAATAATTAAAAAAAAGGCTTTGCAAAGTATGAATGCAGTGAGTTTTCCTGTGTTCGTGTACCACTTCAGTAAGTAGATACAGATATGCCTTTGAATAACTTCCTTAAAAATGGAGATGTCTCGGCAGTTAAATATTAGGAGTATTAATAGCCTTAGTTAAAGGAATGACTTAGGACCAGATGCTGCAAAAATCTGACTCACATAGAGCACGCACTTATTTACATTGGTATTTAAAACCAAATCCATGTGCATGTTTAAGGGTGAAACCCAAAATATTGTTTTTATTTCTAAAGACTAGAATTTATGCATAAAGATCATATCTTTGGTGCACCTACCAGAAAAGTATTTTACTGAGATAGTTGACTGATCTTCAGTTTATTAAAAATACTGCAGTGCAAGGTACCACCTATAATTCTTTTAACAGTTCTTTTGAATGATTATATACTTTTCACTGTCCTCATAGGAATTTCTTTGCAGTAGCACACTTAAAATGGGAAAAAAGAAACACTGAGGGACCTGAGATCTGAATTCTATAGCTGAATCTTGGAAGCTCTGTAGAAAATGTAAAGTAAAATCTTTTTTCCCAGTGAGTCAGTGGAAAAACTCTCATTAATTTCAATAAACCCATATCTTGACTTAGAGTTGTAAATTGGTGTTTAAGGCTTATGTTCCCCATATATTTATTTGCACTAAATATTATAGATCTCACTTCTAATTCTTTTTTTCTTTTTTCATCTCAGCTCTGAGATAGTACAATCTCTTTCTGTACATATGTGAATTTTATCAGGCAAAGTATGGGGCCAAGTATTGTTATTTTATATATCCATTTATAGCTATGATATCAGATCACTCATTTTAATAACTTTCATGTTTGTAATAATTCACGGAGTCGGGATGGCTAGATTCTCTCTAATTGCATGCGACTGATTTACTTTGAAGTTGTGGAAAAATGACCTGAACTCCTCTCTGTTCTTCAATTTCTTAATTCTGAAATGGGTAAAACATGCACAGTATATGTTTCAGAGCAGTTTTTTAGTATAAATGAATGTTCTTGGTGGTTCTTGTCTAAAAAGTATAATAAGAGTGCATCATATTATTATCAATACCAATGTTATTATTGTCCAAAACAGACTAGGGAAGATTGGTGCTCTGCACTTTTATTAGTAAATACCCTCTAATCTTGAGGTATTNGTGGTGTGTGCTCTCAGCCCTGCTTGTCCCTCAAGGAGGACTGTGCACTCACAAACTGTTTTGCTTTGGCAGGATATTGTTTTTATGTGGACAAACAGCAGATCAAAGAGTGTCCTTGCTTGGGAAGAGGAGTATGGTGAAGCTCAGTGAGGTACTCCAGGCTGGAAGGATTCACTGTGTAGTCCCTAGGAGGGAACTGGTTGGTTTTCCAGTGCTTTTCCTTTACAAAAGCATACCCATTGGGCATGCAGAGAATTGTAAAATGTTGGCTTCATTTTGGGGCATTAGCCTGATTTTCAGATAGCCTAGGCTGTATGGCAAAACTAAATATTTGCATTGGTTCAAGAGGAGACTGGACAAACAGAAGGATAACCCTATTGTGGGGTGTTAAATGCACAGAAACCATGTCTGGCTGAGGAGGTCCCAGAGCTGAAAATGGGGGAGATCAGGAGAACATGAGAAGGAGGTATCATTTGTGCTTACCACGGTCATCTTCTTTCTGAATTGTTTTGTGGGAGCCTGGGCTAGATGGATTCTTGGTCCAACCCTGAATGGTCATTCATCTGCTCTTAGGACTTGAATTAGAAACTCTCCTAGACTTGCCATAAGGTGACCATGCATCCTGGGGTGGCAAGAACAGCCTGAGCATAAAGACCTTTCTCTTGGGACACCCCAAACTTATCTTGGGATGATCTCTTATTTGGGGGTTTGGAAAGGGGATGTTGGAGCTGTATTTTCCTTGTCTCCATCTCTTAAGCTATGGTCCTGGAAAGATACCCTGTTCAACAGCAAGGCAGAGGAAGACAAGGGCTGTGACCCCAGGTCTAAACCCTCTGGGAAGTTATACGATCCAGCAAAAGCATAGCATCCCCTATCATGTGATCCGTGTCAGCTATGGGATGGGGCAAATCCTCTGCACCTGATTTAATCTTTTTCAAAAAACATTTGGTCCCATCCTGACAGCTGCCTTTTGGTGCTCCTCTATGAGCTTGCTCAGGGATAGGAGATTTGAATCGGGGCAGTACGTGACCAGATGCAGTATAACCAGGCAGCCACCTTAGTGCCAGTGATCCCTTTTGAGCATACTCACTCTTTAGGCTGGAGATGTAGGTGAGCTCTTTGCTGTCTGCCATGGGACCTTTGTTGTCTGAGAAGTTGTCGTATAGGGGTAGGGTTTCCCCCAGGAGCAGGGGAGCGTCTCACAGGCGAAGAATGCGTTTGCCACGCTGGATAGCTCCTCAGGGTTGGGGCGGCAGCCTCCACAGAGCCTACGCGCAGTGGCCCCGGCTGCGAGCAGCCCAGCACCAGCAATAGATTGCAGCTCTAAATCATGAGAGTCATGTAAGTCAGATAATATCATGCCCAAATAGTGAATTTAGGAACTTTCTGAAGTCTTCTTCTTTTCTAAATCCAATGCTAATCCTTTAACTACATCCTCTATGAATACATTTTTACATATTCATATTGCCTTTAATTTGCATTTTAATACTACGAATGTTTCAGAGAAGGATTACCGATAGCGCATTGTAAATAAGCTATAGGAAAAGAAAATATGTATATAATGTGTGGTGAGGAAAACCTATGGTTATTAAAACTGGAAAATACTTGTAACAGTCAGCATCCTGAAATCCTGTAGTTAAGGTTTAGCTGACCTCCACTCAAAGGTTTTCCACTTTTAAGGGTATATGCAGACCAGCTATTAAGAATGCTGGCAGCTGACTTGGATCCCTGATGACTGCTTTGCTATATTACTTTTTTTCAGAGTGTCCCTATGGTACCTATGGAATGGAATGCAGGAAAACCTGCAACTGTCCCTCTGGCATCTGTGACAGAGTAACCGGCAAGTGTTTGAAGTTCCAATTTTTTCAACTGTCTGCTTCAAAGCCTCCACATCGACAAAAAATAATTTCATACACAGGTAAGATTTCGTGGGGCAGTTGATTTTAGCAGAAATCGCCTTGTAAGTGATCTACTAGTATGTTGTGTATGCTGTGCATGAGTGATATGTACTTTGGTGGAGCTGTGCAAACAGCTAACAACACAAGGTACATTTATTTTTCTCATTGGCAGCTCCCTTAACATAAGACAAGGAATTAGGTGAGCTGTGACACATGGTAAAAACATTTTGAAATCCTAACATGGGTGAAATACTTTGCAGCTGTTGCATGGACTAGCAACAACAACGTCACCTGTGCAATGGGAGGATTTGCATTAGCCAGTTCAGATGCATTTAGCTATTTCATATAGAATAGGATTTCACGAGGTTGTATTTACTACTGTTAGCTAATATATGGTAAAAATAACATCTTTTTTCCATGAAGACAGAGCTTTATACATTTTCAGTCAGTGAACTGTTTTATGAAATGTTTTATTTTAGTTATTTATCACAGTATCTCTGGAATAAGTTCTTATCTTTAAGATTATATCTGAAGCCTGTAATACCTTTCCAGAATTTAAAAAAAAAAAAAAGTGTGTGAGAAACTGGAGTGTTTTGAGTCAGGAGGGAGTGATCACTGAAGTTTTTAAAGATGGGATTAAAATTTCTTCCCCTTTTGATTCTCCACCTGATGATACTGAGGTATATTTGACTGAACAATGTTTACTCTAAATTTAAACACCAATCAAAATCAATACAAATGTAAACATTTTGAATAAATATCAGAGATTTAATCCTAGACCTACTGGGAGCTTTTCTAGGGTTTCACCCAGAAGTCTTTGAATTTTATTTCTCCTCCAGATGCAGTTTGTTTGCCTTATTTTGATTTTCTCCTGTTATACTAAGCTATCTAGAGCTTGTTGCCTTAATACATGCATTATCTTTCTCCCACTCTGTTTAGAGAAAGTTAGACAGAAACAAACTTTTTCAGCTTATGCTCATACCACATTTAAAATGATCTTTAAAAAAACCTTTGCAATATGGATCAGTCCTGATCCTTTTGGATTTTTCTCCGTGATTGTGCTCTTTTGCCTTTCCAGGTTTTGTTTATTACCAAGGGTACTGAAATAACATGAAAAAATATTCCTGTTTTACTTTTTTCTGTATCTATCCTATATTCTAAATCTTCCCAGATAGCCTGTTTTCATCAGTTCCTCCTCCCCTTTCCTCTTCCTCCCTCTGGTCCCAAATCTTCTGCAACCTCAATGTTTAACAGCTTGTCTGATCCCAGCCAGGATGAGATCCTGACCCCATAGAAACAAATGGAGTTTCTTACCCATGCAAAGATTTCACACTGATTTCTGTCCTCAGAGGTTCATCACTGGATGTAGACCAGGGACACTGTGGGTAGTACTGCATGGGATGGTCACACAGGATTTCTTTTAATAGTGGTCTTCAGAAGTAGCTATAGAATCTAGGACAGATCCTCAGTGAATTAAAACAGCTGTGAATGCTTCTGTATTTTAATCAGGTGAGTTTCTGGCCCATATATTTTATAAAGACATTATGGCTACATATACCCTAGTAAATTTAATGGTGCCAGAGTGTGTTCCTGTGTATTGCAATTTGACCACTTTTACAGTCAAACAGTAGGTCAGCAGCTGGTGTGCTTTGTGCCAGGCCAGCTAGCCGTGCCAAGCAACCTCAGCCACAGCTCAGGAATTAGTGTCAGCCAGGGACCATTTCCAATAGAAAAACTGGATATCTTTTACCTTTTTTTGGAGAGTAAGAGAGTTTAATGCCATGCACCAGCCTATTCCACACCAGCTGGCCTCAGTAAGAGAATAGCTCCAGGCATGTTTAATTTACTGCTGCAGCTATTGAGGATGTGCTGCTTGGTCCCATGTCACACTGGAGTGTTACAGTGAGAACTGGAAACTGAACTCAGATCACCTGCCTTATAGTTATTAAACTATTAGAAAACACATCTGGTTTATGCCATAATTTGGCAGAAAATTTGCAACTAGATAGAACTGGAGGCATTCAGGGAGATTCCTGCAAAAATTGTCAACTAAGGTTTTTCTGAAGTGTTCCCCAAACCAGGGACATTGCTGCAGGAGAATATTTTAATTATCTCATTTTCATGAAATCCACCTTTATTCTTATATATTTTCAGAGAATGACATGGCATCAGGGGATGGCAATTCTGTAAAAGAGGAATTCGTTAAGGAGAAAGCTATTCACTCTCCGGTAATGAAATGGCTAAATCCTCGCTGATATTTACTTACACTAATAAGACTTTCAAATGAATGCATTTCTCACAGATTTTTGAATATGCAACAACACTCTTTAAGAACAAAATAGATCTATAGCATATGAAAATGTAACCTCTGAAGGCCAATTGTGATTCTGTTTTTCATGAGAAAAATGTTTACTTAAAAAATAGACTGTACAGTGTATATGATTTTTGATATTTGTTTTGATAAGTATTTGAACAGAGAAATGTATTGTGGATTCCTGAATGTATAGTAATATTAAAAAAAAAACATGATTCAACCCTCCTCATTTAAATAATGCCAGAGGCCGACTGTTGCAGCCTGAGGGTGGGAAAGCTCTCACTGAATTCAGTGGACAGTTTGGGTGAGTGAAACTATTGTTATGGAGACAACATGGAAGAAATGCGCATCAACAAATCCCAGGACAGAAAGCAACACCCCTGAATCACAAGAACAATAACAATGTAGGAGCACAAGGATGTGAATTAAATAAACCAACGTTAGTCGTTAGTAATTTTCTGGTTTTTGGAAGTTTTGTGACAATTCCTTGGAGATAAATACACTTTTCTTCAGTGAGAAAACACCCAGCATTTCAGTTTATACATTGTGAATAACTTAGCTGAGACACTGCAGACATATATTGTATTAAGGTGGATTTCTAAAGTTAAATTCTGTACAGAGAAACACCTGCTTGGTAAATTATACAGATTTGTAGAGGAGGACCTGAAATGAAAGAAGCTGCTTAGCAGTATTTAAATGCATATGTTTCTATAAAGGGGTTAAACCACGACAAGCAGCTACTTTGGTGCCATTAAGGTGATGTCTGCATTTCTTGGGGAAGAGCAGGTCCAAGGCCAGAGGCCAGCAAATGGACTTTCATACTTTCCATCTTCATTGCTGGCTGTGGCCCAGCTGCGACTCACAGGGAGTTCATCTGATCCAATGCAGGGAAGACTTGGACCCTCAGTGAATGGTAGTGCAGCCACAGCCTACAGTACTTTGGTGCCCAGTCCTTTGTTTCTTACTTGCATGAGCAAGTGGTCCCATTTCAGCCAGAAGAATAACTTATATACCTTAGAGTGTTGTGTTGTAGGAACTGGCAGTCCCTCATTCAGTCCAGACTAGACTATATATTTGTAACATAAAAATCCACACTGAGATGGGTTTGCTAATTATGTTTGGAAACAACCAGATCCTCAGATAATGGAAATTGATGTAGCTGTATCAGAGTGAACCTGGATTGCATGAGTTTAGGAACTGCCTCATAATGCAGAGCACTCTCATTGGAAATGTGGTTTGAATTGATATTTCCGTTAAAATCAATGTGAGCTTTGACAGTGACTTCAGTGAAAGAAGGACCACACAGTACCGCAGCCAAAGTTTGGTGCAGGATCTGAAAACATAATTTAAAACTACGAACAACAGAAACTCCAAAGCCTTTTAAAGAGTCCAAATCCTGATCCAAAGCCAACGTCCGTGAAAGCAGGCTGCTTTCACCTGGGAAGGCAACACTGAACCATGTTGTTCTAGAACAAAAAGGCTATGACAGCAGTAGACATCCAAACGTCAGTACGGCAGTACAGGCTCTCTTGCCACAATAACTGGAGAAACATAATCATAAATCTCAAACTAGCATATACCACATTTTAACCTGTATTGAATGTTTAGGTCTGAGAGAGAGCAATATTATCTTGGGCTATTTACAAGCAAGCATATTGATTCTCATCTACTGATATAAAAAGCAATTTTTTCTTGATTTCAGTGAGAGCAGGATCAAACCCACGGTCCTTCAGCAGACTGAAGAGAATTATTTAAAGAAAGTAGTAAATATTTGCATACATTATTACTATTTTGCAACAGTGTAATAAATGACATGAGTTCTTGAATGTAAATCTAATAAGCTGGTTGGTTTTAGAAAGTATACAATTATTATTGTTCAATAAAAAATCAACTGAAAGCATCACTGTCTGTTGTGTCTATCCATTAATGACAGAGTAAGACTGATGGTGATGGCATAGCCATGGTGCATGCAGACTAGGCACAATTTTGCTCCCAAATCCATAGAAATGGTTTCACAATGGCTGCATCTATTTAAGTGAATTTGCTGGGGACCGTTCTCCTTTGCTGAAGCTGAGTGGTGGCCTGTGTCCAGAATGGCTTGTGTCTGTACCATTCAACCATCTTCACCTCCAAAACAAGGTGGCTGGATCCAGGTTGCCTACTGGGAATGGCCCCTCCCTGGCTAACCCCTGAGCAGAGCACAGCACAGGAAGGGTTTGGGAGTCCTCTTGCTGGCCAGGCCACTGCCATGCCAGGGACCATTTAGCCTTGGGGCAGTGACTGCAACTCCTTGGCACTATTTGATTTACCATATAGGAGTAACCTGTGGATCCACACCTGGCAAGTAAGGAGAAAGGAGGAGTGGGACATCTGCAGTCTTTTTTGGGATGTTTTCTTCTGTTTTCCATCAAGTTTATAAAATTTCCTTAGCTGCTCTGGCAACAGATTACTCCACACAGAATAGGTTCCAGCATGAAATTATAATGGAAGCAAATTTTATACATTATCCTTTGAAACGTCTACCTGTTGCTACTAGTGGCAATGGGACTATACTGCTAGAAGAAATAATGCAAATGATGAAGTGATGTTCATGGAACCAAGGGCTCTTAACCAGCCTCTTTATTTTCTACCTCTTCATCTTTCTACCTTTCCTTTCACATCTGTCCTGGCTTCCCACTGCACACTCCAACTCATTTCCCCTATTTTGCACAAGCCTGAAGTTAGCTACAGATGCTCTTCTCTCCTGGGGTAAAAGTCATGAGACAGTTTGTCACACAAAGTGCTCCTGCCATCTAGTTTCTAGATTTGTTTCTAGTGGGGTCATATATTATTTCCAGTATGATATGTTTGGCAAATAGGCCTCATTTCTAGTAGGTAGACTTTAATATATGCACTACCTCTCATTTTATATTTAATGTGCAAAGACACTGATAAGAAGTATGCTGTAATGCAATATTATAGTTTCTATTACAGCCTGTATTATAGGATGTTGCAGACACCATTACAGTACAAAAAATATATCATCATATGTTTTAGAGTGATGTCTGAAACACACAGAGGAAAAGACTGAAATATATTCAGATATATTCCATCCCTGATTCAAATAATATATAACAAATATATTTCCAGTGTAGACCAACTTTTAATGACAAACAGCATTATCATCTTCAACTGTGCAAAACATCTTTAATGTACAATTTCCTTGTATAAATACATTCACACAAATATTGTGAAACATATCACTGCCTAATCACCATAGTGTGATTAACAGTATAAATTTGCCTCTCTGATCTGCTGGGACATACATATTAGAGCAAACACACCAAAGTATACATTTTAAATTAAAATCTATTTATTATCACCTCTGTACATGCTTGATATCTATTTAAATGGACTGTCAGGTCACAGCAGTGCTTTGAAAATATTTCCTGACACCTGCAAAGTTGGTAAATATTTCCTGGTTTTGTTGTGTCTGCTGAAAATAGGAATTTTACAAGTTGGACTGATAACTTGACAGGTACCACAATCTCCAGTTTGGCAGGTCTTAATGTGGTTTCCATTGGGGTTTGTGACTGTCCAAGGCAACTTGGGCTGACTAACTGGCATATTCTGGCTTTATTGCTCTCCCAAAATAGGCACTGTTAAAGGAGAAGCCGCAGCCCAAGCATTCGCACACCATTCAGGGAGTCGCACACACACCACCCGAGACTTTAACTGCTAGGACCAGAGTCCCTTCACAGCGGGCAGCTCCACTGAGCCGACAGGTGCCCCTTTTCGACTCCTCGCTCACACATACTCATTCTCAGGTGCTTATTCTCCTCTCAGGCTCGACCCTAGGTATCCCTGAAGCAGAGTCTCAACATGACATATGCCAGATGAATTTATTGAGTGGTATAGCGGTGAAGAACAGCTTGAGCTGGGTGCCTCCAGAGAGGGACCCCGAACAAAGAAATCCCTGGGCAATTATCCCCTTACAATCTAAGTTCCCCTCCCCTCACACGATGGTTCGGTCCAATAGCACTATTTGGGTCTGGGGTCTTCTTATTCCTTATTGGATCCTTTCTCTGTCTCCAGGCAGGACATTCCTTTTCTTATCTTAATGGATGCAGCTTCTGCTGATGGTTGTGGCTACCTTATCTGTCTGGTTTGCACCGGTTTCAGGGCCTTCCTTCATGTAGCTAAGTAAAAGTTCAGTATACAGTCAGCGGATGTAGGTGAAAGTTCACAGCTTGCGGCCTAAGGCTTTAGCAAGCCTTGCTAGTACTGCCATGTATTGGATTCCATTTGAGCTAGAAAGTGACTTCTTCTACAGCATCAGCACTATTCAAGTGTAGTCAATTGTCCATCTATCTTATGGGTGGCCACAGACCATGCACAACCCAGCTGCATGGCTTAATCTTTGCAGAATGGGTAAGTATAGCAATTATATAGGTGTTAATACAGCAAGACCTCCAAATGCTGAAGCATTCCTTCCTGTCTCCTTAAGTAGCAGCTGCCAGTGACCCCTATGCATGTTCTGGGTGCCTCGGTTGTGGCTGGGGTGGTTGTGTCACACCCACACCTGGAGAGCCTGGCTTTTCTGCAGGCACCAGCTGGAATCTGGCCACAGCCCTGGCAGCCCCATATCCCTGTGGTGGGTTGACCCTGGCTGGATGCCAGGTGCCACCAAGCCACTCTATCACTCCCCTCCTTAGCAGGGCAGGGGGAGAAAATGAGATGGAAAAAAACCCCTCGTGGGTCAAGACAAAGGCAGTTTAATAAAAGCAAAGGCCACGCGCAAAACAAAAGGAAAAGGAAAACAAAGATCCCACTCCCCACCTCTCACCAGCAGGCGACACCCAGCCACCTCCCGAGAAGCAGGGCCCCAACACGTGCGGCGGCTACTCCCGAAGACAAAGAAAAAACCCAGACAACAAATGCCCCCCCTCTTCCTCCTTTCTCCCAGCTTTTATTCCTGAGCAGATGTCACATGGTATGGAATAGCCCCGGTCAGCCTGGGTCAGCTGTCCTGGCCACGCCCCCTCCCAAGATCCCGCCCACCCCCAGCCCGCGGGGTGGGGGGAAAGGGGGGGAATGTTGGAGAGGCAGCCTCGGGGCTGTGCAAGCACCGCCCGGCAACAGCCAAAACACTGGTGTCGCCTCCAGCCACCAACACAAAGCACAGCAGGCTGGCATGGGGAAAACCAACTCCACCTCAGCCAGACCCAGTACAATCCCCCACGGTGCCTTCCTGCAGGATTCTCAGGGCAGGCAAAATGCTCTGTGTAAACAAACAAACCTGTATTTGGATGAAGAAAAAGACAGAGATTTCCTTAACTTTATTAGTACACGATGCTCCCGATCCTCCCTGATCCCCTCCCATCCACTGTGCTTCCAAAGCAGCTGCAACTCAGATGCATGTGCTAGCTCTCTTCTTACTTTTGAAAGATAACAGTTAAATATTCAACTGAAATTAAGGATGAAAAGTTAATTATGCATGAACTGATCTTCACCATTCTAACGAGACGTGATTTAATTTTTCTTGAAACAACATAATTGATGCAGTCTTTCTGTTCTGCAAACACCGAGCCTATGAAACTGTTATTTGATAAATTGTGACAACCAAAATCATATGAACGTTACTTGAAAATATCTTTCTTCCTCACGGGAGAAACATCTATTTTTGAAGAACAAATAATAAATTGGAATGCCATTGAAAACCAAACACAATATTAGTATGTTGCTGGGGTACAGTGCGGGAGTACAATGCTCAGGGAGAATGCACAAGAGCCCTTGCAGCTGTGTCACACTTTCCTGTTTGTTATTTTTAGTTTTCCATTCCCGCTTTTTTTGGGGCGCTTTGCTTTGCTTCCTATACAGCTTCCCTTTAACTCCTGTATAGCTCTGTCTTACATGTTTCAGGCATNTCCATTCCCGCTTTTTATTTTGGGCTTTGCTTTGCTTCCTATGCAGCTTCCCTTTAACTCCTGTATATCTCCGTCTACATATTTCAGGCATTTGGATTTTTTTTTTCTTCTCTCTTTTTTCCTTTTTTCTTCAAAGGAAACCCAAGCAATGCCGTCCAGTTTCAGGAACTCATGTTTCTCTTGGCAGTGGTTGAGTTCTTGGTTTTCTAAAGGCATTTAGGAAATTTACATTGCTAGTTTTCAGCTTTGAACATGCTCAGGCTTTATAAGCATAAGAAAAGAGCAGCACACAAGGAGAGCCCTAGTCTGCTCTTCAGTATGTCCTGGTCTTTGTACCTGGGAAACCGCCAGTATCCAGTCCCACGTTAAAGTTCCAGGATGGCATTTAATAAAAAAAGGAACAAAATGGGCTCTGGTGAAACACTGTATTACAAAACAGTTGTGGGTTTTTTTCTTATTTATATA
>WAAD01012238.1:14805-25930 GCA_013389945.1 Fregata magnificens | reverse complement strand
GTCCCCCGCCCCCGGTGACATTTGTGCTCGGGACGCGGGGCCGAAGTCCAGCGAGGCCGCGACACGGGACGCAGCGAGCCGAGGACGTATCCTGCACCATGCTCCCGTGGCTCCTCGTGGCACTGAGCGTCTGCACCCGGCCCAGCACAGGTAGGCACATGCCACGACATGCCACGACATGCCACAACACCCCACAACACACCGTGACGTGCCACAACACGCCACGACATGCCGCAACGCTCCGCAACACCCCACAACACGCTACAAGACACAACGCACCACGACACGCCACGACATCCCACAACATGCCGCGACATGTCACAACACCCCACAACATGCTACAACACACCACAACGCACCACGACATGCCATGACATGTCACAACATGCCACAACACCCCATGACGTGCCACAACACGCCACGACACCCCACAACACACCACAACGCACCATGACATGCCACAACATGCCACAACACTCCACAACACACCACAACGTGCAGCAACACGCTACAACACACCACAACGCACCATGACATGCCAAAACACGCCATGACATGCCACAACACCCCGCAACACGCTACAACACCCCACAACATGCCACGATGCCCCACAACATGCCACAACACCCCACAACACGCTACAACACCCCACAACATGCCACACCATGCTACAACACCCCCCAACACCCCACGACATGCCACAACATGCTACAACACGCCACAACACCCCCCAACACTCCACAACATCCTAGAGCACCCGACAACACGCTACAACACGCCACAACACCCCGCAACGTGCCACGACACGTCACAACATGCCACGATCCACCCCAGCGCACAGCCACACGCTACAACACGCCCCAACACGCCACCACACGCATGTGGCAATCGCGGGGGGCTTCTCCGAGCCCCCTTTTTGGGCCAAAATGGTTCTGGTTGGGGTTTTTTTTCCCAAATTAGGGTGATTCTAGCCCAAATTTGTGCCCACATGGGTGGTGCCAGGGGGAGGGGGGTGTCAGCAGGGGTGGGGGAGGGGCTGCACCCAGTTTTGGGCGCGTTCGGTTTCAGTCGGGCTTCGGGTGCTCGCGACGGGTGCAGTCGCCCTGATTTGGGGTGCTTTTGCCTTTTTTTGGGGGCTGTTTTCACCCTGTTTTGGGTGCGGTCACCCGGTTCTGGGTGCCTTTGCTATTTTTATGGGGTGTTTTTGCCTTTTTTAGGGTGCTTGCACCCTGGGCTGGGTGCTTTAGTCCTGGTTTTGGGGTGTTTTCACCCTGGTTTGGGTGCATTCACCCTGTTCTGGGTGGTTTGGTCCTGTTTCAGGTGCCTTGGCACTGTTTCGGGTGCGTTTGCCCTTTTCTGGGTGATCTCACCCTGTTTTGGGGTGCTTTCACCCCGTTCTGGGTGCTTTTGTCCTGCTTTGGGGTGTCTTCACCCTGCTTTGGGTGCATTCACCCTGTTTTGGGTGCATTCACCCTTTCCCTGGGTGCTTGCGCCCTCCTCTGGGTGCTTTCACCCTGTTTTGAGTGCTTTCACCCTGTTTTGGGTGTTTTCACCCTGTTTTGAGTGCTTTCACCCTGTTTTGGGTGCTTTCACCCTGTTTTGGGTGTTTTCACCCTGTTTTGGGTGCTTTCACCCTGTTTTGCTTTCACCCTCCTCTGGGTGCTTTCACCCTGTTTTGGGTGCTTTCACCCTGTTTTGGGTGTTTTCACCCTGTTTTGAGTGCTTTCACCCTGTTTTGGGTGCTTTCACCCTGTTTTGGGTGTTTTCACCCTGTTTTGAGTGCTTTCACCCTGTTTTGAGTGCTTTCACCCTATTTTGGGTGTTTTCACCCTGTTTTGGGTGCTTTCACCCTGTTTTGGGTGTTTTCACCCTGTTGCAGGTGCTTTCACCTTGCATTCACCCACCTCTGGGTGCACCCACCCTGGTTTGGGTGCTTTGCTCTGGGTTGGGGTGCTTTTGCCCTTTTTTGGGTGCAGTCACGCTGTTTTGGGGTGCTTTCACCCCGTTCTGGGTGCCTTTGTCCTGCTTTGGGGTGTTTTCACTCTGTTTTGGGTGCATTTGCCGTGTTTTGGGTGCATTCACCCTTTTCCTGGGTGCTTGCGCCCTCCTCTGGGTGCTTTCACACTGCTCTGGGCGCATTCACCCTCTTTTGGGTGCATTTGCTCTTTTCTGTGTGCAGTCACCCTTTTCTGGGTGCTTTTGCTCTGCTATGGGTGCTTTCGTCCTCTTTTGGGTGCATTTCCTCTTCTTTGGGTACTTTCTCCTTGCTTTGGGTGCTCTCACCCTGTTTTGGGTGCATTCACTCCGTTCTGGGTGCCTTTGCCCTGTTTTGGGTGCATTCACCCTATTTTGGGTGCATCCACCCTTTTCCTGGGTGCTTGCGCCCTCCTCTGGGTGCTTTCACATGGCTCTGGGTGCATTCACCCAGTTTTAGGTGCTTTCACCCTGTTTTGGGTACATTTGCTCTGGTTTTGGGTGCATTTGCCCTTTTCTGGCTGCATTTGCTCTACTATGGGTGCTTTCATCCTGGTTTGGGTGCATTCACCCTGTTTTGGGTGCATTCACCATGTTTTGGGTGCTTTCATCCTGGTTTGGGTGCATTCACCCTGTTTTGGGTGCATTCACCATGTTTTGGGTGCTTTCATCCTGGTTTGGGTGCATTCACCCTGTTTTGGGTGCACACTCACCCACGCTGGGAGACTCTTGCCATCCCTGCACCCACGGGTGCCACCCCTGCACCCCCGAGCACCCCCAACCCCACGGGTGCCCCTCGGTCCCCTCCCACATCCCTGTCCCCTCCCCAGGTCTCCCATCGCGCCACATGGACTCCGTGGTTCAGATCGTTGAAGCCCTTGAGTCGACCGACCACGGTTTCACCGGCACCGTGCCGGAGCTGGCGCGGGCGCTGGGTGGTTGCAGCACCCCAGGGTGCCGCGCGGTGCTGGGAGAGCCACCCGATGTCCCACCAACCCCACCAGCGCTCAGCCACGAGCAGTGGCTGCTCTTCACCCAACTCCTCGGCCACGACGCCGCGGCACCCGAGCGCGGCGCGGTGCTGGCACCCGACGGCTCCACCGTCGCCCTCAGCCCCCTCCTCGCCGGCATCGAGGTTGGCCTCAAGCGGGCGGCGGGGTGGCCCGTCCCCACCGTCGAGCCACCCATTGATGCGCTCTACGCTGTCACCATCGCCGAGGTTTTGGGGACATCCTTCCTCTTGGCTCGTGACGGTGATGGCAACCGAGCCACGCTGGGACCCAGCGGCTGTTGGGATGACATGGATGACCCCCAAAACTACACCCTGCTGGGACCCCCCTCACCCATCCCTGATGCTGTTGCCAACGGGGCGATGGATGGGGTGCTGTTGGGTGCCCGCCTGGCCCGAGCACCCACCCCGCTCGCCGACCTTCTCCGGGGCTACTATGGGACGGGCAACGGCACGGAGAAGGGGCGACCACCCAGCAGTTACCGGCGGCGAGATTTCGGGGTGCTGACGGGGCCGAAGAAGCTGGAGGAGGAGGTGGCGGTGATGCTGCGGGTGCTGCGGGTGCTGCCACCCACCCGGGAGCTCTTGGAGGACGTGGGGCCGGAGGAGGTGGCGGCCATCGCTCATCGAGCGGCGCGGGACTTCACAGAGGTCTACGTGGGTAGGGAGGTGGCACCGGGTCGCGATATCACGTCTGTGTCCCCCCCCCCCTAAAAAAAAATTGGGTGGGAGGATGGGTGGCGAGCTGCACCCCGGGTGGGGCTGGGGGTCCCCAGTGTCACTCCGGTGTAGGTGGCACTGGGGGGAGTTAAGCTCTGAGAGATGACTGGTGACGTGGTCCGGCATGGTCAGACACCACCATGTCCCCCGGGTGGACACCCACAGGTCCCCTACATGGACACCACTGTGTCCCCTGGGTGGTGGTCCCTGGATGGACACCGCTGTGTCCCCTGGGTGGACGTCTGTGTGTCCCCTGAATAATGGGTCCCTGGATGCTGCTTTGTCCCCTGGGTGGACACCGATGTGTCCCCTGGGTGGCCACCACCATGTCCCCTGGGTGGATGTCTGTGTGTCCCCTGGATAATGGGTCCCTGGATGCTACTTTGTCCCCTGGGTGGACACCGACGTGTCCCCTGGATGGCCACCACCATGTCCTCTGGATGGACACCACTGTGTCCCCTGGGTGGTGGTCCCTGGGTGGACACCACCATGTCCCCTGGGTGGACGTCTGTGTGTCCCCTGGATAATGGGTCCCTGGATGCTGCTTTGTCCCCTGGGTGGACACCGATGTGTCCCCTGGATGGCCACCACCATGTCCCCTGGGTGGATGTCTGTGTGTCCCCTGGATAATGGGTCCCTGGATGCTACTTTGTCCCCTGGGTGGACACCGACGTGTCCCCTGGATGGCCACCACCATGTCCTCTGCATGGACACCACTGTGTCCCCTGGGTGGTGGTCCCTGGGTGGACACCACCATGTCCCCTGGGTGGACGTCTGTGTGTCCCCTGGATAATGGGTCCCTGGATGCTGCTTTGTCCCCTGGGTGGACACCGATGTGTCCCCTGGATGGCCACCACCATGTCCCCTGGGTGGATGTCTGTGTGTCCCCTGGATAATGGGTCCCTGGATGCTACTTTGTCCCCTGGGTGGACACCGACGTGTCCCCTGGATGGCCACCACCATGTCCTCTGGATGGACACCACTGTGTCCCCTGGGTGGTGGTCCCTGGGTGGACACCACCATGTCCCCTGGGTGGACGTCTGTGTGTCCCCTGGATAATGGGTCCCTGGATGCTGCTTTGTCCCCTGGGTGGACACCGATGTGTCCCCTGGATGGCCACCACCATGTCCCCTGGGTGGATGTCTGTGTGTCCCCTGGATAATGGGTCCCTGGATGCTACTTTGTCCCCTGGGTGGACACCGACGTGTCCCCTGGATGGCCACCACCATGTCCTCTGGATGGACACCACTGTGTCCCCTGGGTGGTGGTCCCTGGGTGGACACCACCATGTCCCCTGGGTGGACGTCTGTGTGTCCCCTGGATAATGGGTCCCTGGATGCTGCTTTGTCCCCTGGGTGGACACCGATGTGTCCCCTGGATGGCCACCACCATGTCCCCTGGGTGGATGTCTGTGTGTCCCCTGGATAATGGGTCCCTGGATGCTACTTTGTCCCCTGGGTGGACACCGACGTGTCCCCTGGATGGCCACCACCATGTCCTCTGGATGGACACCACTGTGTCCCCTGGGTGGTGGTCCCTGGATGGACACCGCTGTGTCCCCTGGGTGGACGTCTGTGTGTCCCCTGAATAATGGGTCCCTGGATGCTGCTTTGTCCCCTGGGTGGACACCGACGTGTCCCCCGGATGGCCACCACCATGTCCCCTAGGTGGACACTGACATGTCCCCTGGATGGCCACCACCATGTCCCCTGGGTGGACACTGAGGTGTCCCCTGGACACTGGACACAGCCATGTCCCCAGCCAAGGGACACCCTGAGCAGATGCTCCACGTCCCCTAGATGAGGACACCCCAGGAGGACACCACCATGTCCCAGACCAAGGGGTTCCTCAGCTGGGCAGATGCTCCATGTCCCCAAGACCCCAAGGGGACGCTGCCATGTCCCCAACGGGACCAGGCAAGTCCCCTTCTTCCACCACCTGCCTTCCCTCGCAGAGTGCCCGGCCATCGTGCCCCGGTGCATGTGGGGTGCCCGTCCCTACCGGGGCACCCCCAAACCATTGACCCTCCCTTTGGACTCTGTCTACATCCACCACACCTTCATACCCAGCGCCCCGTGCCGCACCTTCACCGCCTGCGCCAGCGCCATGCGCGCCATGCAACGCTTCCACCAGGACACCCGCGGTTGGGATGACATCGGCTACAGGTGAGACCCCGTCACCGTCACCCTACCGCGGTCCCCGTCACCCATCTCCGGGCAGCTCAGGTTGACCCATGGGTGCTTGCAGCTTCGTGGTGGGGTCGGATGGGTACCTGTACCAAGGCCGAGGTTGGCACTGGGTTGGTGCCCACACCAAAGGCTACAACAGCAAAGGCTACGGGGTGGGCTACGTTGGAGACTTCTCGGCCACCTTGCCGGACCCTGACACCATCGCCCTGGTGCGAGACGGGCTCCTGCCCTGCGCCGTGCGGACCGGCCGGCTTCACCGCAACTACACCCTACGTGGCCACCGCCAGATGGGTCACACCGACTGTCCCGGCAACTCCCTTTTCCGTGAGATTGAGACCTGGCATGGCTTCAAGGTGAGCACCAAACTCTGTGGCATCTCCAGGGGTTGGAGGTTTGGTGCCTGGTTGGGGTGTCTGGTCTGGTCTGGCACGGCCAGGAGGACAGGGGTTTGGTGGGGGTGGATGTGGGGGGTGATGCTGGGATTGATCGTGGTTTCGTCTCTGCAGTGAGGACCAGTCCTGTGGGTCCTGGTCTGGATGGGTGCAGGCGAGGTTGGATCATGGTCTAGATGGATGCTGGCCCAATGGGTGATGGTCTGGACGGATCCTGGTCCAACAGATGTTGGCCCAATGGATGCCAGCCTGGATGGACCCTGGTCCAGATGGACATCGGTCTGATGGACACCAACCTGGGTAGACCTTGGTTCGGATGGACCCTGGTCCAATGGACACCAGCCCAGATGGACCCTGGTCCAGACAGACCCTGACCCAATGGGTGCCATCATGGATTGGCCCTGGTCCAGGTGGACACCAGCCCAGTGGCTACCAGCACAGATGGACCATGGTCCAGGTGGACACCAGCCCAATGGCTACCAGCACAGATGGACCATGGTCCAGGTGGACACCAGCCCAATGGTTGCCAACCCTGATGGACGCTGGTCTGGACAGACCCTGGTCCAGATGGACACCAGCCCAATGGATGCCAACCCCAATGGACACCGGCCCAGAAGGACGCCAGCCTTGAAGGCTACCAGCCTGGACAGATCCTGGCCCGGGTGGCCACCAGCCCAGATGGATCCTGGCCCGGCCCCACTGGCCCAGCAGACCATCCCCATAGCCACAATAAAGACAGTATGAGGACATCAGCTTTGGGTGGAGAGTGATGGGGAAACTGAGGCACGGGGTGGGGGTTGGCCATGGGGTCATAGGAGAGGACTCAAGCGAGGGACCCGGGTGCCCGGGACCTGCTGCAGGGCTGGGTGCTGCAGCACACGCGTGTGTGTCTGTGCGCACACGCGTGCTCTGTGCCCAAGCAGCACCGTCCCCCCTTAACCCACCTTGAAGACCCCACATGACCCCCAAGGAGACCCCCACCTCCATACCTCCCGCCCCTCAAGACGGGCGCTCCCCCCCCCCAGATGGGCACCCAGCCCTCGGAGGTGCCCACGCCGCACCCCACACCGTAGTGCCCAGGTGCGGCCATCTCCGGCACCCGTTCACTCTGAAACCTAATGATGGTGTTTAAGCCAGATGCATCCAACCAGCCACCCAGGGTATCCAGACCCCGCTGCGGGGTGGCCCGGCGTGGCTCACCCTTCTCGACGTGTCCCGAGCCGTGGCCGAGCGTGAGCCTGGCGGAGCTGGGAGCGTAGATAACATCATCGGGGCAGAGGCGGAGGTGAGGGTGTGACTGAAACTCCTGCCTGGTCACATGGGGAAGCCACGACAGGAACCGGGGCGGCCGAGTCTGGGTGCCGGAGCAGGGAGAGAACAGACGAGGTACCGCGGGGACGGGGGGGATACACGGGGGGGTGGCACCCCGGGGTGATGCTCCAACCCTGGGGGTGCACGGGGGATGCAGGGTGCTGGGGTGGGGTGAAGCAGCACCCTGAGGAGGAAGGGGTGCTTCAGGGGAGGGCTTGGGTGATGAGGTGCTATAGGGTGCTGCAAGCTGGGGTGGGCACCCCAAAAATGCTGGTGCCCCCCCCCCCAGCCCCCGTCAGGGCTTGGACACGTTCCGCAGCTCTGCTCTGGGTGCTGGCCCCTCCTAAATTGGCGGGCGCCAAAGTTGTGGGCACCCACAGCTCACTTCCACCCCGGGGCAACGCCGGGGGGTGTCATCACGAGGAGGTCTTGGGGTACAACCGGCCCCGTTCACCCCCACCCTGGCCTGCACCCATGTGTGCACCCTGGGGTGCTGGCGGGGTCCCCGGGGCCTGGGCTCAGCGTGGGATGCAGGTGCCGGGAGGAAATGCCGTGGCGGCGCGAGGGGAAACGCAGCTGCGGTGGCGACGGAAGCATCTCCGGCACCCGCCTGCGCTCGGGGCTGAGGTGGTGATGGCGGGCCACCTGCCTGGGTGTCACCGTGTCCCTGGTGTCACTGTACCCTCGTGTCACCGCACCCTCGTGTCACCGCACCCTGGTGTCACCGAATCCTGATGGTGCTGCGCCCCTGGTGTCACTGAGCCCTGGCAGGGATGGGTGCTACAGCGGGCAGAGGCTGGCATGGGCACGGTGGTGTGGGCACCCAGGGGGTGGGGGACCCCTTCTGTGGGCAGGGGCACCCCAGGGACACAGGCACCCACAAACAGGGACCCCTCAGTGGGCAGGGGCACCCCAGGGACACGGGCACCCAAAAGGTGGGGACCCCTCGGTGGGCAGGGGCACCCCAGGGACACAGGCACCCAAAAACAGGGACCCCTTAGTGGGCAGGGGCACCCTGGGGATGTGGGCACCCAAAAGGTGGGGACCGCTTGGTGGGTAGGGGCACCCCAGGGACACAGGCACCCAAAAACAGGGACCCCTTGGTGGGCAGGGGCATCCCAGGGACACAGGCACCCAAAAACAGGGACCCCTTGGTGGGCAGGGGCACCCCAGGGACACAGGCACCCAAAAACAGGGACCCCTTGGTGGGCAGGGGCACCCCAGGGACACGGGCCCCCAAAAGGTGGGGACCCCTCGGTGGGCAGGGGCACCCCAGGGACACAGGCACCCAAAAACAGGGACCCCTTAGTGGGCAGGGGCACCCTGGGGATGTGGGCACCCAAAAGGTGGGGACCGCTTGGTGGGTAGGGGCACCCCAGGGACACAGGCACCCAAAAACAGGGACCCCTTGGTGGGCAGGGGCATCCCAGGGACACAGGCACCCAAAAACAGGGACCCCTTGGTGGGCAGGGGCACCCCAGGGACACGGGCACCCAAAAGGTGGGGACCCCTCGGTGGGCAGGGGCACCCCAGGGACACGGGCACCCAAAAGGTGGGGACCCCTTGGTGGGCAGGGGCACCCCAGGGACACGGGCACCCAAAAGGTGGGGACCCCTCGGTGGGCAGGGGCACCCCAGGGACACGGGCACCCAAAAGGTGGGGACCCCTCGGTGGGCAGGGGCACCCCAGGGACACGGGCACCCAAAAGGTGGGGACCCCTCGGTGGGCAGGGGCACCCCAGGGACACGGGCACCCAAAAGGTGGGGACCCCTCGGTGGGCAGGGGCACCCCAGGGACACGGGCACCCAAAAGGTGGGGACCCCTCGGTGGGCAGGGGCACCCCAGGGACACGGGCACCCAAAAGGTGGGGACCCCTCGGTGGGCAGGGGCACCCCAGGGACACGGGCACCCAAAAGGTGGGGACCCCTCGGTGGGCAGGGGCACCCCAGGGACACGGGCACCCAAAAGGTGGGGACCCCTCGGTGGGCAGGGGCACCCCAGGGACACGGGCACCCAAAAGGTGGGGACCCCTCGGTGGGCAGGGGCACCCCAGGGACACGGGCACCCAAAAGGTGGGGACCCCTCGGTGGGCAGGGGCACCCCAGGGACACGGGCACCCAAAAGGTGGGGACCCCTCGGTGGGCAGGGGCACCCCAGGGACACGGGCACCCAAAAGGTGGGGACCCCTTGGTGGGCAGGGGCACCCCAGGGACACGGGCACCCACAAGACTGGGAGCACCCAGTGTGGCTGGAGCACCCATGGAAATGGGGACCCCTTGGTGGACAGGGCCACGCCACAGCAATGGGCACCCCAGGGTGCCCCAATGTGGGTGCCCAGATAAGGGCGCCCTGGATGAGGGGTGCCGGGGTTAGGGTGCTCTGGAGAAGGGCATCCAGGTCGGGGTGCCTGGACGGGGGTGCCCAGAGAGGGGCACCCAGATAAGGGTGCGCAAATGGGGTGATAACATAGGGGTACCCCAATAAGGGTGCCCGGATTGGGGTGCCTGCATGGGGGCACCCAGATAAGGGTGCCCGGATAGGGGTGCTTGGGTGGGGGTGCCTGGATGGGGGTGCCCAGGTAGAGGCCCCCAGATAAGGGCTCCCACACCGGGTGCCTAGATGGGGTGCACTGGGTGAGGACACCCAAAAAGGGGTGTCTGGATAGGGTGCTCATATAGGGTGCTTGTACATGGGCACCCATAAAGGGGGACTCAGAGGTGCCTGGATAGGGGTGCCTGGGTGGGGATGCTCCAATAGGGATACTAGGATGGGGCACCCAAATAGGGGTGCCCGGGTGGGGATGCCAGATTGGGGGTGCCCGGACAAGGGTGCCCTTCCCACCACCACCCACCCAGCTCCCCATGCCAGCCCGTGGACACCCCGTGACTAACGTAGTTCTCCCCATCCCGCAGATGGAGGTGGAGAAACCCCCGCCGGGACCCGAGCCACCAACTCTACTGAAGACCTACAAATGGCGAACGGCGGCACCCATGGGTGACCGGGAACCTGAGCGGGGCATGGGGTCCCCTGGAAGCCGACGCTGGACCCGGTTGCAGGGTTGGAAACGTTCCTACAGCCAACCCGAGTCCGACGGTCCCGATGATGGGGCTGGAAAGAGCAGCTCCAGCTTGGGGGCACCCAAGGCCAGCACCCGCCGGTCCCTCTTCCAACGGGCTTTTTCGGCCCCCTCCAAGGGGACCAAGGAGACGCGGGGACCCGAGGGTGGCAAGGCCACCCTGCAGAAGTACCTGCGCTCCATGTCCAAGAGGAAGGGTCACGTGGAGAGCGGTGCCAGGGGTGAGCAAGTGCTCCACGATGCTGTTCCAGGTATGGGGGTGATGGGGAGGGGTGGGGGTCAGGGTGCTGGTGCTGGGTGGTGGTGGTGGTGGTGGGTGCTGGTGATGGGATGGGGGTGCTGGTGCTGGGTGATGGGTTGGGGTTGACGGGCGACGGGTTGGGGGATGATGGGTGGTGCATGGGGGTTGGTGGTGGGTTGGGGAGTGGTGCGTGGTGATGGTAGGTGATGGGTT
>WAAD01012237.1:70857-94059 GCA_013389945.1 Fregata magnificens | reverse complement strand
ACATGGAGGTCATACGCAGCCAGACACATTCTGGAGCGTCCGGAGCACGAGCCTGGAGCAGGATGCCTGGTGGGGACGGCTACCCCACTGTGGTAGGGCTAGCCTAGGGTGTGCTTCCCCAATGTGCCTGCCCCAGCATTCAGGAACAGAGGCCAAGCTGAGGGGCATGAGGCAGAGCCCTTGTATCAACTAGGTTATGACTTCTGGCTTGCCATAATGATGATCCTGAATCCCATCATTTTCCTAAGAAAAACAAAAGCTCACTGCCTCCATTCAACTCCATTCCCATAGCAGTAAAGGTAGTAAAAATTATATCGAATAGTAATTAGCAAAAGAGAAGTAGTTCCTTCAACGAAAACTTTCAGAAACTCATGTTGTTTGAACACTGTGGCATTCAGCATACTGTAAACTTTGCTAAGTTGCAATAACATTTCTTAACTTTCATGTCAGTCCCACCTAAATCATATTTCAATCATGTTGTCCTCTGCTAAATTGTGAATTATATCCTCAGAGACCTAAGAAAGTTTTAATGTTCAAAAATCTGGAGCTATAGCTCTTTTGTGAGTAAAACTTTATTTTGGGTCACTAGACTGGATTTGATATTGAGTCAGTTTGAGAGCTTTATTTTGTTGTTTGGAATGACATAAGTTTAATGTTAGAAGAGAGAAACTGTCAAAAATGAGAACGTACAGGATCAAGACTACTAATTAGGCTATGACATTTCCTAGATTCATGGAGAGGCTTTGTATTTAATCCATTAATCAAAAGGTATGACTGGCTGTTTGGGGGTTTTTTTGGTTTTTTTTTTTTTTTTGTCTTTTCTTTCAAAGGTGGGTGATGGGGAAGAGGGTATAATTATTTCCTATGGTTTCCTCTGAAATCAAAGATCAAAATTTTTAGTTACAGGATGAAGTTTAATGGAACGAAGGGCTTCAGACAGTGGCACCCATATTTATTGGACACCTTCAGGGCATTGAGGCTTCTTGGTTCAAATTCACCTTTTGTTTTACTCTGGGATTCAGCTTATCAAGTGTATAGGGTTCAGCCTTTTTGTACTTTTTTCTTCTACCATGTAGAAAGGGATTTTCATGGCTAGGGAAAACAGTTTTTGCCAGAAACTTTTCTCATCCAAATAGAACTGGCAAGTGGCCAAAAATGTGCTGGTTCTTCTTTGGTTGTGAATTTTAATTTCCAGACAGCTCCCTGTAGTACTTGTTCACATAGCCTTTCCTTCTCTCATCACTGCTGCAAACAGAGGGTGTGAGCAGGTTCCCAGTGCCAAAGGTAACCATCTACAGGCTCAGCCTCCTATCCCAGACCCTCAGGTAGGTTATGGGAGGGGCTCTCCTCTTTGCTGGCCTTTCCGCTCTGCCTGGGAGGTGGAGACTAGCAGCAGTGTGGCCCACTAGGCATGCAGTTTGCCCACAGCTTTCGAAGTCCTCACTCATCTGTCTGCCTGATGGGCAGATGAAAGCTAGGCTACTCAGCATGCAGATGGTAGTGCAGGTTGCCCTACAGCTGAAAAATGATAAGGAGATTTTTACTTGGCTGGCTAGAAACTTCTTTACCCTCTTAAGAATAAAAAGCTTCCCCCCCCCGCTTTTTTAAACTCATTATCATTCATTCAACAGTGTGAAATCTGCTCATTTTGAAGTATCAAGTGTTTTTCCCTAGCAACAAGATTTTTCTTGTAAATGACAGATTGGATGTAGCAGCAGGGTGGGGCAGGGTAAAAATATATATTTCTTAAAATACTGTTCAATAACTATTGTCTTTACATCCCTAGTGTTAAAATCATACTACTGACTGTTTATTTTAAGTAAGGTTCCCTTACATGATAAACAAATTCAACAAATTTGTTCTTAAATTGACACACATGATATTAAGTTTTAAATATAAAAATCATTTATAGTTCATCCATCTCAATTCTGTATCACCATGCAGGAATAATTTGTCTAAAATGTTCCTTAATAAAAGGCACGTACTTGAACATGGGGTTTAAAATCTATGGCACAGTACTTTAAAAGCCTGTTTGCATTTTGTCTGTTTCTTTAAAGGGCTTCCGTATTGTCTCGGGCTCCCCTGGAAATGCAGTAAGGATTCGTATCACATCTCAGTCGCCATGGCAACAGCAGTCTTTCCCATAATGAGCTGCATCATCTGAACTGATGTCACAGCATCATGCAGCAGGTCACACAAG
Source organism: Fregata magnificens (assembly GCA_013389945.1). Classification (NCBI taxonomy): domain Eukaryota; kingdom Metazoa; phylum Chordata; class Aves; order Suliformes; family Fregatidae; genus Fregata; species Fregata magnificens. The sequence continues at coordinate 91,859 of WAAD01012237.1, read as the reverse complement.
GCACCTCCTAGTATTGCATCTTACAGATGTGCCATAAACATCAAAAGAGGATGATTTGAACAGGACATGGTAAGTGCAAAATGTTGTGCTGGTTTTAATTGCACTGTTATTTTTTCCTGTTTTATGAGGTTTTCCTAATATAAGAATGTGTGGGTTTTGCCTTGTGAAAATCATTTTGAAGAAAGATGCTGCATGCTTAAATATTTTTCAGGCAGACAGGCTAAGACAAAGGCCTACAGAAAACACATTCAGTCTGAATGTTTAGACTTGTCTTTACATTTGTGATAATACCCTGAAGATTTGAAGAGAATGTATTTAAATTTCACAATCCAATTAAAGTTGCTACAGTCTGATTTGCTTAAATGGAAAGAATAGCTGTTTTCAATTTTAATGCCATAAACATAGCTTGTTCCTTTCCCTGTCTCTTTATTTCAGCATTCCTAGTGTGTGTAGCTCTTTTTTTAACCTATTTTATTTCAATAGCATGAATATCACCTATTTATTTTCATTGGCCTTCCGTAACATGATAGTACAGAAAATACTTTGCAAACCGGAGCTGTACAAGCAACTGGAAAAGTATTGATTTTAAACATGGTTCAGTACTGTCCTATTTCTGTTGGTACTCTTAAAAAAGCAAAACATTGATATAATTGTCAAACAATAGCCATGTATTTTGAAAGTACAGTAGCTTTTAGCTTTTCTACTGTTTGACTTTCAATCTGTTTTTTTAATGGTAATATGAATTTAGTGAATTTTAGATCTATCTTTTACTGGAAGGAAAACAATTTTTTTTTTTCCTGCTGCAACTGCAGTAAAAGGTGTAGCTAAAGACTCAGGCATTCTGAGGGGTTTTGCTATGAATAAAATAATAATAGGAATAATTATAAAGGCTTCCACCTCTATCACTGGAAGAAAATACATATCTTCTATATTTAGCAAACTGGTTAAAATCATGTCTATAATATTTAGCAATTCTTTACAATGGCCAATATTTGTTTATTTTATATGAAGGACTTGCTTCTGGAGGCCAGGCTAATTTTGCTTGACTTCAAATTAATCTTGCTGGATGGTATACAACAACATTAATTGTTTGATTTTTTTCGTGTTTAAAAGATTCAGTCTTTCAGCTGCTTGCTATTAGAAGGAAAGAAAAGACCAGACACATGTCATTTTAATTGATCAATATGTCCACTAGGAATTAGGGAGTGGTCTCTGGCTCTGTTGTCTCTGTGTAGTTTATATTTCAAAAGTGCAGCAAGAAAAAATAGCAACCACTAATCTTGTAGTGATGCCTATATTTATTGTGGTTTTTAGTCCCTTATACTTGATAAAGTATGGAGTAGTAAATATAATGAGATCTGAGTGCTCTTCATAGGGATGGGTGCGATGGTCTTGTCTGGCACAAGCTGGAATGGAGCTCCTATACCTTAATTAGTCTGTACGGCATCATATATGCTTTTTTCAGCATGGTCTGGGTACATTTGTTGGGTTTTCTTCCTACCACAAAACACAAAGCAGATGACTGTAAATGAACATTAGAATGATGTTGCTTTATTTATTTGTGATGCATTTTACAGTGTGAAAGTAGTGCTCTCCTGCGCTTGCTGTGCTCTCATCAGGCGAACTCGGAAGGTATGAGTTAGCAAGAGGAAGGGAGGGAGGGCGGGATAGCTGATGTCTGGCTAGTGTCAGAATTAGAGATGTGAAGACAGCTGGTGAGCAATGCATTTAACTTGCAACTTTAGGGACCATCAAAGAACACTTAATAAGGCGTGAGTGTAAGATATGCTTGGTTGGACTATTATGCCTTTATTAATAATAAGATATTTTGTTAGGTTTTACAAGTGACTTGATTGTCACTACGATTTCTCAGACTAGAGTTAAAAATGAGGGGAAACATATTGGGGAAAAACAACAACTTTTGGCAGTATTCATGGAGAGATGACCTGCTATGAAACCCCCAGAGCAGATTTTTTAAAATTTTTCTAATAATGAGAATGCCAATTATGTTCTTTTTCAAACATATTTTTTTAAAAAGTTCCTGTTACTCTCTATTCCATACCCTTCTCACAGCATTGTTTGCCTTGGGAAACACCCGCTAATAATGGAGCTGTGATCACACTACTTGTTTCTTGGTGAACATCGCGGCTAATTCTGACTCTAGCTGAATGTCCTGATTGTGGAATACTTCTTGTTCATTTTCATATGGGCCCAAGTGTTTCACTGAGGTCTGTATATGAGGATATGGAAGAGTATGGAGTGATGAAAAGGATCTTACTATAAAAAGCAAGCCTGACTACCTGAGTCAGAGCATGACCGAATGTGGAAACACTACAGATGTAATACAATTTTGCTTGTTGTTGAGGCAGATTCGTAATTGGTACAATTATGTGTGAGACAGCATTCAGCAGTAGGAAAACTGTGCTGCTTTCACTTTTGTTCCACAGCTTGTTTTACTCATCATTACTGAAGGCAATACGTTTTGTAAATACATATATTCCTCTCCAAAGTAGCTGAATTTGGACACTTAATCTGGAGGCTAGAGTTCCTCTGTATATGCAGTTTCATACTGACGAGTAGTTGGAGATGGGCGTATACTAGGGAACTGAAAGGATGTTACTGTTTAATCTTTGTTTTGCTAACAGATTTTGTTATATCGTCAGTTAAATAGTTCCTTCATAGCTTAGTACTGGACATGGTGAGAAACAGAAGCTTGATTCCTCCCAAAACAGTTGTGGGAGTTGACGACAAAACCTGACTCCAGCAATGGAAGTTGGTACAATATTAATGCTTTCTTTGTGGATTTTTCTGTCAGCATATGACAATGTAAAGCCTACTGAGAGGGGATCAGAGCATGTCCTCTATGGAAGGAAGCCTTTTTTCTTCTCTAAAGGGTAGTTGAGGGAACCCTGTGCTCTAGACTTTATCTTCTGTGGGAACAATGGTGGGTGGGTGTCCCGTCCTCCCCACTCCTGGCGGCTCTGGAACGGGTCTGTGTCCAGGAACTCGTCCCTGGAAAGTCAAGTCAAAGGAGTCCTCTTTATCAGAAGTGCTCAGGCATTGATTAGAACTGGTGGCATTTTCAAAATGCTGGTGAAATATTTCCTTCAAAATAATTGAGGGATGAAGAATAATTTAAAAATCCTATGCTGTATCATAATGTACTTGCACCCTTCTGTTAAAATCACTACTGTGTCATGAAAGAAATAGTGACAGAATTCTGGGCTTGACGTTTTTTTTGTATGCGTGTGTGCTGAGTGCTACTAGCTTCAGGTAGAGGTACAGTCAGCCAGAATGCCTGAAGTTCCAGATTTGTATTTAAAAGAAAAAAAGTTTTATGTGTATTAAAAGATACCGTGTTTGTCTTTTGAAATAATATATATATATTGTATTGTAAGTATGGCCTATGCTATATAATGAAGTGTCCGTATATTCTGTAATGAGACATTATACTGGTATTACTGGGATAAAATTAGCAAAGATGACTTCAAGGGATCACCTTGCAACTAACTTATGTCTGAATACTAACATTTCTGTAGACTGGAGGGGAAAAAGGTGCCCTTCGCTTTGCGCTTTTGATGAAAGCAGCCACTCATTAAAGCAGATTTCAGCTGCAGAAAATAAAAGTTATATATGTTAACCCTATCATGAGTCACCTGGGCTGGGCCAGGTCTTTCCTGCCACAGGAAGGGAAGGAGCAAAAGGAAACAGTGAGCTGGATGCAGGGCCAAGAGGAGTCTAGATTGCTGCTTTATGCAGTGGGGGAGCAGGATGTACAGTGGATGGAAGTGGCAATGGATGGGCAACCATATCTGACATCACTGTCATGATCCAGAACTCTCCTGAAGAGGCAGCTGCCATCCTGGGTTTCTCAGCTTCTGCAGGCTTTGGCACAGGGGAAGAGAGACCTTAGCTACGTTCCTAACCCTAACAAGTTCTTGCTATAGGCATTTTCTATTTTGTCAGTGCTTAAAGGCTCCCTGTCCCTTGTTTGCTGAGTGGGCACATATGCTTTTTAATCAGTTATCTTGTACAAAGGCCCATGGAGTATTTTCTTTCTCATGTCTAGTTTTGTACTGACTTCAAAATAAAAACACCTAACCCCACTTCACACCCATCAAGTCAAACGTAAAAATGCACAATATAAATCCCTTAACTGGCTTAGTATGGTCATAGTAGTTTTACCTACATGAATAGTCATGCTACATATATATATACACACGTGTATAGATATATATATATAAAACACATCAGAAGGTTCATCATGCAAATCACTCTTTAAGAGGATCAAAATATGCTTTCCTGAAGCAAAAGTTTTCTTATTTTTAAAATGCCTTCAGAAAAGCTTCGCTTCATGAGGAAAAGGGGTGGGGAATAATGAAAAAACACAATCCAGATAGCTCTTCCCTTCCTGTTTTGTGGTTGAAATACAGGTTTCAAATATCTAGACTCTTGCGTACTTTGAATCCCAGCAAGGCTGACTCAGCTTTTCATCCCTCCAAGGTCAAAAAATTCAGCTCTGTGCAGTTTACAATGTCTGGCGCTTTCAGACAAGATGTTTAAAGCCAGGAATGCTCTCCGCTCTGCGTGAACTCTCAATTCTTGTGGCGTGTGTCAGGTACAGGCTTGCCCTGGCAGCCTTGGCCAAAATGCTGTAGCCACCTGCTTCTTGTCCAGTATTCAATCCCGATGCCAGGCAAGGAGGGACTTTCTCTCAACTGGTGAATGAATGTCTTCTAAGGCACCTGGAAGTGGCGATAGCTTGTAAATGTAAGTGACGTGTTCTCCAGCCCAGAGGAAAATCATTGTGTCCTGTGGAGAGTATTGGCCTCAAAATTAAGGGTGGAGCTCTCCAGACGACCGATTGTTTTGCAGGGTGAGGCAGTAAAAAGGTGCTGTGCAAGGGGAACCACAGGACCCTCCATGTGTCAGTCAGGCTTCTGTGAGGCTGAGTGCAGGCACAGAAAGGCCTGACCCCCAGTAGTGCTGGTGCACCAAGTCCAATTACTTTCTCATAGGCACCAAGTATACTAAGCATATAGCCGAAATGTAAACTCTCTCTCTTTGGCAAAGAGATCTTTCAAGTGATAGTGATTTCTATGAGGAAATAGCTCTATGAAACAGATTTCCCAACCCCCATGGTATAGTGTCTTGTGGGAGCTGACACACTTAAAAAGACGGCCTGTGTTAGTATAAGGTTGTACTAAAAGAAGCCCTAGCTTTTAGGTGAGGAAGCACCCAACTGCAATAATTAGTTCTGTTTTCAGTCTAACTGTAAATCTATTACTTTTACATACGGTTTCTTTTTTTCCAAGACTTGCCCTTTACTGATTGTCTTGTAAGCTGGATGTTGTCCTAGTTTCAGGATTAGGATGCAGGCATGAAGTTGCTTCATGAGCTGTCAAAGAATAATATTAATTTTTTACCAGCTTGGTGTGGTGCTAAAGTAAAGGAAGTATGTATCTGAATATAAAACAAGTCTTCTCTCTCTCTCTTTTTTCACTGTGTCATTTTCGCAGCATTTTCTCTCTGGACTAAAAGCTTGTAGCTGACTCTCTACTTCAGTCTTAAAATGCATCCCACCTAACCTCCATAACTTCTCCTTGCATACTATGTTAGACTTGCATTTCTTGTTTTCAGCTCCTGCTCAGTTCTATCATGTATTGTCTTCCTCTGTGTCTTACTTGCTCCTTCCAGCTTTCTGTTCCTGAATGTTATGCCTGTAATTGCTCTCTTCTACCAAGTTGTCATTCTTTTCTTATTTAAATCCCTTGGAAAAAAGTTGCATTTCCTCTGGATAGTCTCTAAAAAGTGGTTCATGAAAAGTTATATTCAGAAAACTTGTGGGACTTTAAGGTTATTACTATGTTTTAAAATAACAAAGCAATTCAGATATCTCTACCAAAGTTTGGATAGGACCCTTACAGTTCTAGGGGCTGTATAAATACCTAAGACATGGTGAAGTCTTTTCTGACTAGATTGCATTAATTTTCAGTTTAAATTGAGATGAGGAACTATTTTCCTCACTTTTCCTAAATATCCCTCATAAGGGATAAGTAACATGGCCAAGTTTCTTGGAAAACCTTTGGCAGACCTGGGAGAAGAAACTACTTTTCTTATTGCTTGTATAGTACTTCAAAAAGAATATAATCTTTTATCTGTCTTTGTACTTTCCTCTTTGTGCTTTTGTGTTTGTTTTCTGAGGTTGGTTGGTTTTGTTTATGGCTCGGATAAAGCTGAACTCATATTGGAGATCCATGAAATTTCAAGGGATTTAAGGGAAAAAATGATTGTTACCTACCCTAAATTAGCCTGCAACTTAACACGATAAGCTTGGAAATGTTCTAGTCTTTCAAAAGAGGACAATCTGCTTGCCAACCTTTTTTAGACAATCCTTGACTGTACTGTTTAAAATGAAACAAATAATAAAAATCCATACCTTAGTTGCTGGAAGCTGGACCTTTATATGCTTAGTTGGCAACAGAAAGGAAAAAGTTCTGTGCACTTCTTAGTTTTTAAAAGAAATTAATGCATTTGTTTTAAAAGCTTTAAACCAGAGTTTCTTCTATTGGCTAGATAAGTGCTTGTCCTTTGTTTCCAAGATTGCTGTGACAGAATATTCACTGCCAAGGGAGTCAATATAAAAAATATTTCTGCAAAATAGATTAAAAAACCTGAGAAAACAACATACCTGCCTACTGAAATATCAGGCTCGTTAGGTAGGAAATTGGAAAGTAAGGATAAATGCCTGGTTTGCACTACAAAGTACAACCTTAGCTGTTGTAAGTGAGCTGTTGTAAGAAATAATGTTAAACAGGTGACTTGCATTGCATTTTTGCCCTTTCAATAAACATGATAAGATTTTTGACAGGGATTTATTTGGTAGAGGCTGATAGAACTCATACAGTGAATACAAACCAAAAAGAAAGGAGCCAGCTATTGTCACATCTGAGGGCTGTGTAAGATTGTTTTTAAGCTGATATTGCAAAGCAAGCCTTAAAGAAACTCAAATAAAATACTAGTTAGCAATGACAAAACTAATGGAAGACTTTTCTCAACACTTAGTTTTTGTCATGAAAAAACTGTGCTTCAGAGTTGAGTGTTATTGACAGAATAACTAGGGTCTATTGAGAATGTTTTCAAATAAGGACATCTTTCAAAGCTATTGCATGTAGCTACTCCAGGCTGCTTACAATTTTCAAGTGTGTTAGATCATGTTTAGAAGCAGCTTTTCCTGCTGAGGAGGCTAATTCCCTGGCCAAGGCACTTCTGTACTAGCAAGTATGTATCCTTCCTGTACTTCAAGCTGCACTGCTAGTCTCCTAAAACATACCATATTTTGTAAGAACAATAAATCAGATTTTGATTGCCACAAAAAACCCCCACCCAAACCCCATAGCTTCAGCTAGAGAAAGCTGCTGTCAGATTTCAGCACATATAGTCTGTGTTGCTACGGCAGTGACACAGCAGATATGTGAGTTGCCATTTTAAGGGTCAGCTATTAAAATGTGCAGGGTATATTTTATAGATCCTTAGTGCATCATCTAGTCTTGTTCCTTCTCAAAACTTCATCGTAGTATTTTACTAGGTCATTAACAATAACACCCCTGTTTAGTTTTTGATGACATTATGCACAGATACTCTGGAAAATAATTAGGGGATTTTTGGTTTTCTTGTATCTGGAAAAGGTGGAGTCTAAATATGCTCTGCGCATGTCATAGGAACAGGCAGTGTATCAGCAACAATGATGATTGCTCTTTCAGAAGAAAACAATTTTAACCCTCCAAGTGCTTGGCACCTGTTTGCAACGCAATACCTTTTTAAAGTAAACCTTTAAATAAACAGACACACATGACTTCGTGTGAATTATGCAGAAAACTTCTTAATTATTCCTTTTGTTCAGCATCATTATGCCATTTTGAATTGGATTGGAACTTCAGTTTCATTTGCTGGTCCCACCTGTGTGATCCTTTTTCTTTGTTGTAACTTGTAAAGTCACTTTGGTCAAGAGGGATAAATCCCCCTCAAATCTCTGTTGTTCCCTCTTCTCATTAGGCAATACAGAGAAATGTTTGTCAGCATGTTGAGGGCCTGAATGGTGAGTTATGTAGGGCACGAGTACTAGATTAATATTTGTTTGAGGTAAAGATCTTAGGTGTTCTCCCTCCTGTACTTGTCATGAAAATGTACTGAAACTAGTATGAGGAATTCCTGGGTTTAAATTTTAATGTAAGATGATATAGAATAAAACCTGGTCAGAGAAGTGGTAAGCTACAAGAAAGGCAGCCTTGAGCAGTGGCCTGTGATACTTGAATCAAGGAGACCTGGAAACTGGAAACTGCCTCTGGCTCTGATACTAAATGTGCCCCTTGCGCATAGTCTCTGAACTTGTGCCTCTTGTTCATCACCTGTGGAATGGACATAATGATACTGATCCCTTTTGTAAAGCACTCTCTGTAAATGCTAGGTTACACTACTATCAATTTAACTTTACACACACACACGCAACACAGTAGCAGATGCCAGACAGAATGGTGCAAGGGAACATTGCTGAATAAAAGACAGATGTGGGTGCTGAAAATAAAATGTAAAAATCTAAAGGAAGGAAATTAGCTTTTGGGATTTTTGTCCCGGGATAAAGGATTGCACAGTCGAAGACTTACCAAATGTATGGAAAAATTTGTGGTTTTGGCAACACAAAAATTACATTTATAAGTAGCATATGCCAAACTGTTGAGCCTGCTTAATTGAAAAAAAAAAGCTTAATTCCACAATTAAGTTTGAAAAGACCAGGCAGATATCTCTACTGGCTGAATCTAAGTGATTTGCATATAGACAGAGAGGCAGTAACACCTGGTCTGTAAAGCTTGAGGCAATATGTGCATACCATTCTGCTGTAAAAGAAATTATTCCTTTTTTGGGAAAGAAGGGGGATCCACCAGGCTTTTGCATGATCTTCAAGGGCTCCTTTCCACAATTAGAGCTTGATAAGAATTATTCTACAAAATGCTGTTTTCTCAGTCATTGCTGATTCATTAAAACACCTATTATTGATCTTCATTAAACTTTTTTTGCCTAGGTTTGTTCAGAGAGCAAATAACCCAAACCAGCTAATGACTGATGGATATGCATTAAAATGAGATGTAAGATACACAGGACTAACATCTGTTCTGAGTTAGGCAGACCCCTGGGCTTTGGAGATATCACTCTTTCCAGTCTAATAAATACTTATTTATTTCTAGAAACCAGAATAGCTGTAAGTGTCAAGTGAGCTAAGGATGTATGTTTCCAATTCATGTGCCAATAGCTTGGGGAAGAGGAGCATGGCGAGAAAGGCACCTTATGAGTGATCAAGAATAAAAGTAGCCCCCACAATTAACCTGTATTGTTTTCTGACTCCCAATATAATTTAGAATCCACTTCAGTTTAGTCTTCCTTAGGCCTATATACCAGCATGTAGCTTTGATTCCTGTATTTGTCCTTTGAATGGTTAAAAAAAAAAAATCTAAGGATGTGTGTAATATGTAAATAAAACAAGCTAGTATGCTAAACTCAGCACCTAAAATTAATGTTAGACATATTTGAATTCCAACAGTATATTTTCTTGAACTTTCTTGAAAGACTTATAAATTAAATTGTGTGTTTCTCTGTGTTCTTATTGGGTGTTAATTGTTGATGGAGTATTAGTGGGGTTTTTGTATTATTCTTATAAACTGACTAGTACCTCACAGTTTTAACTAATCCTTCATAAGTTCAGACTCTGGACAGCAATTACCTAATCAAATGTATGAAGATAAAAGAAGGTTCTGAGAAACATTCTTTGATTTGTCTGGGGCTTTTGTTGGTACGGGAGAACCACAGGGAAGGCACAGCTTGTAGAGAACCTCAACAAACCTTCAATCTGTGAAATAGTATTTCTCCCCCTCTACATCTGACCTGAAAATTATACGTTCTGAAAGTGAAATTTGATAGCATTTGGAGCCAGGAAAAATGCCGGTTTGGCAGGGCTCAGATTTTTTTTTTTTTTTAAGCAATATTTTCCTAGACTGGAGAAGGCCTCAGGGATTACAATTAGCCTGTCTTGGCCTGATTAGTGTTGGATACTTGAAGATCCTGGATCAACAAAATAACATATCCTGACAGCCTAGTGGAAGGAAGTCCAGCGTTTCAGTCCTCCCTGCAGGGAGCTGAGAAAAGAATCATTTTGGTAGATTAAATCCTTTATGAGAAAAAACGCTGGATGTATTGAATACTTAGAGGTGGTTATCTCCTAGGCCAGGATGCACAGTGCTTTATTACAGCCTTCCAAAGAATTTTACTGAAAGTGAGGAAAGTATGATGTGCCATAAGATTCTGTTTAAGCCCTCCTTATTTTATTGATGGTTCATAACTGCTAGCTGCGCCATAAGCAAAATTCAGCTTTTTTCTTAAAACCAAAACCAGACATCTTTACATTTACAACTTCAGCTACACACAGAAATGTGTTTTCTGCTGATCTATGTAGTTCTATGATCGGACAAATTGTACACAAACATTTCAGTTTCAATTACATATCTTTTAAATTTAGCTTAATAAATGAGTTTATATTATTTGCTTAAAATGGTAATGCAATTGTCTGTGTACAACAAGACTAGAGAATGAGTAATTAAATGGAATGTAGAATGTGTATATTAGAAATGGTTCAAATTTCCTTCTGAAAATTGTTTCAAGTAATCTTAGAAGATCTTCTCACAGACAACTAAAATACTCAGTAATATACTATTGCAACATGTCTATTTTTGAAAATTAAACCTCTATGAATAGTTGTAGTGTTTGTAATAAAAAAAATTCTGAGTTGGTTATACTATCAGACATCATTTGCTACAGTTTGTTTGCAGCATTTTAACAATCCCTTCTAAGACATATCTTTAAAATATCACAGAATCAAAGTTAGAGTCGAATGGGATGAAACAGGCAATACTTCAATAACAAACAAAATTCTGTTCAGTGACCCTTTAGAAGATTGGTAAAGATGTAGATGTAGATCAGATTACCAGCCATTTCATATAAAATTTATGAATCTAGTGGCAACTCTGTGGTGCTGAGAGTAGAAAAATGTCCAATAATGTTTCTCCATCATTATCAATCATGGTAGGGCCTAGTATTACACTGTTTGGGTGGTAATGCAATAAAAATAATTTCCCTTTTTAAGGGGAGGAAAAATATTGAAATATTGTTCTTTAAGATTAAAGAAATTAGAGGAGTAGAAGTATGGGTGTGGGAATGGAGACTGATATCTAAGCGTTCACTTGATTATCTCATCAAGTGTGTGCGCCAGGGACATTAACTTTGACTCCAAGAAACAAATCTAGAACATATTGAAACACAGCAGGGAAAGCTTGATTAAAAAAAATGCACAAATAAAATGTGAGCTTCTGAGAGCAAGTTTTTTGTTTTTAAATAAGAATGAGGGAGCTAAAAGGGTATAATGTTACTTTAATGGCTCCCAGGCTTTGCAATGAGATAATTCCTGCTGCAGTGACAAGGAGGAAGGCTGTCAGAGTTCCCTTGAGAGCGGTGCAGTGCAGAGGCTGGGAGGGGCAGGGTCTGCAGCACAGCAGCAGTGGGTGCACTGCTGCTCAGAGTGGGGTTTAGTCTAGTTATTACCCATGAGGATCATGCATGCTTATAAATTATGTCTTGGAGCAGCCCAGAAATGTCAGCACAAGGTTAGTCTTGAAGCTACCTTAGCACTTCTTTCCTTTCACGATCATTTCTCTGCTGCACCTATAACAGGCATGCCACTGAAACTTGCCTCAGGAGGTGTTTAGTTCTTGTTCAGGTCTCACTCTGTTCCTACTGATTTCTCATGTTTCACTTGTAATGGAAATATAAACCTGTGGGTCTTATTCAAGGCTTACAGGAGTCATTAATAATCCTCAGGCCCAGTATCTTCCCATGTTGTGTGAGTTTTGGTTTTGGTTTTTTGGTTGGTTGGTTTTGTTTTTTTTTTTTCTGGTTCTGTGATTTCCCCAAGGAGAGTGCCATGTGGTAAATTGAATGAAGCGAAGCAGATTCCTTGGAAGCAGCAAAACCATTTGAAATGTGTGTGCCTCATTTGAGATTCAAAGGTTTGAAAAAGGGCTGTGTGACTGTAAAGATTTGGGAATAATCTTGCTCCTCAGTTTCCTGCCAAATAATGAAAATGTTACTGGTATCATCTGTGAAGTTCAGGTTGCTGTTAGAGTATTGTGGAGTGCTAAAGTATTTTTCGGGTCCGGGAAAACTGATTAAGATCTGAGCACAAGTAATATTATGCAGGTGCATTTTAGATTCATTTTTCAAGGGGCTAACATGAATTCTTTGCCTTCCTGAGTGGTGATAATATATCTTACCAAATTTGAAGGGTTTTATCCTGTCTGCAATTTTTGAAATATGGTGTCAGGCTTCAAAAGGGTAAAGAAGCCAGAATTTTCAGGAGTTTATCAAGAGCTTTAGAGATGTGTGGCTTTGTTTTCTAAAAGGCCAAGTAAGATATCCGTGGCCTTGAACGTAAGATTAAAAAATTCATTGATTTTTATGTGGGGAGGGCTAGACTGCTTGATATTGGCTTATAGTTTTGTTGGTTTTGTTTGCTTTTATTTGAAATGTGAAAAATTCCCAATGCTGAATCTCAGAATAAAAGATTCTTGTTGTACAGGAAACAAAGTTTCAAGTAGTGATTTCTTTGAACTAAGCATAATGGCAAACTTAAGACATGAATTTACAGGAATTATTTATGATAGCCCCAGGGAATGACGTCCTATTTAATGAAAAAGTAGGGATAATAGTGACAAAGTACACAGGCAGTAAGAACATTAGTTTCAAGATCCACAACTCCATCTGCTAATATAATTCAACCCAATTTTGGAAGAATCAACAGTAGGTACAGTAGATGCCAGTTGGTTTCGTAGATTCTAAAAACAAATAAGCCGAACACAGTACTGTGATCTGTCCTGGTGTTAGTGTTATGTTTCTATGGTTATTGTGGTTATTAATGTTTTCAGAAAGAGAGACTTAGCATGTGAAGTCATGCACAGACGCACACAGAAGTCCTGAGTGTCTCCTCCCCACCCCAAAACACATACTGTGTGAGTCTGAGAGCAGGCCTGCAAAGGAATGTACCAGGAACATGGCAGGTATGTGGGAGGATATCAAAGATTTGTGACATGAGCTCCTACATGACCTGTAACAGCCCTATTAGGTACTCCCTCCATCACTTATTGACAGGTCAGGTGTGGTTTTGGNTGTCACTAGTTTTTTTTTTTTTTTTTTTTTTTTTTTAAGAAGTGATTCTTGCTGCTAGAAATATGTGGGTAGTGCTAAACGAGAGAGTCAATAGTATCCCTTTATGATGCTTGGGCAGACAGGGAAGGGACTTGAGAAGAAGAAAAGAATGTGCCCAGGGTATGCTTGTGGTATCAGGCCACCCTGCTGCAGAGGCAGCTGGAAACAACCCAGCTGGTGAGAGTTACAGTCTGGAGAAAGCATTAGAGAAGGGGCACAGAGCAGGAAAAAAGTTTGGTAAGAGCTACCTCAAGCAAAAGAGGGGTAGAAATTGGGTTGCTGCAGACTGAATGGGTTTGCTGTGGGCTGTAACAAGCTGAGGGAGAATGAGGTAACAGCTGATACAAGCAGGCCAGAAGTTAACCGCCGTTTAAAGACTCCACAGGCTCCTACTCCTATTCAGCTCCTGTCAAAATAACATGAACATTGCAGATTCCTCTGTGGCCATCTAATGGGTATGATGCACTATTTCTAGTCATATTGGGAATAAGTCTGAGAAGTTTAAAGTACAATATGCAACAAAATATACCTAATGGCATTATCCAGTATGGTTACAGCATGCAGAAAATGAATCAGCAGCAATATAAGAACAATAATAAATTTAACTTCGGCTAAACAAGCTCATTTTTTAAATCCTTGGAGAGACTGCAGGATGTTTTAATGGGTCTTTTGTGATGTGGATATTTCCTCAGTTTAAAAACTGGACTAAATAGGTTCATTTTGTATAACTTAGGAAGGAGCCTTCATACAGTAATGATTTTAGGTCACTGCTAAACTAGACCAGATGTGGATGAATGGCTTAACAGTGAAATGCTGCATATCATTACAAAGCTTTTTAGGCCTATATACTTACCCTCTTGGCAATAAGCTTGCAATTAATGAGTAAGTCCTTAATACATAGTTACATGTCAAAAAAGGCAATAATAGTTCCACCACGGTTCTTGATGATTTGGGGGAATCTTTGAAGCCAGTCATTGACAAAATAAATTGATGGAGCCATCTGTAATTAGGAATAAGTAAATTTGTGTATCATTGCCACCCAGAAAGGTATTGTCTCCCTCTGTGTTATATAGGTTAGCAGAGAACCATATTGGAACCATAAACTGAACCTATTGTCTGGGTGAAAAGAAGGAAATGGTGTGATGGAGAAAGCTGCTAAATAAGGAATGAACTTTCTGAAATACCAGGTGTAATCTTTAAGATATGAACAGCTCTCTTCTAAAAAGAAGACATTTTTGACTTGCAGAGATCCAAAAAAGTTAACTTGCTGTTCTCTGAAATATCAAAAATAACAAAAGATAATTTATCAACCCTTCTTCTTGTTGATATTTAATATGAAATAGAATAGTTCAGTTGGAAGGGACCTACAATAATCATCTAGTCCAATTGCCTGACTACTTAAGGGCTGACCAAAAGTTAGAGGATGTTATTAAGGGCATTGTCCAAATGCCTCTTAAACACTGACAGGCTAGGGGCATCGACCACCTCTCTAGGAAGCCTGGTCCAGTGTTTGACCCCTCTCTCGGTAAAGAAATGTTTCCTAATGTCAAGCCTGAACCTCCCCTGGCGCAGCTTTGAACTGTTCCCATGCATCCTGTTACTGGATACCAGGGAGAAGAGACCAGCACCTCCCTCTCCACTTCCCTTCCTCAGGAAGCTGTAGAGAGCAATGAGGTCACCCCTCAGCCTCCTTTTCTCCTAACTAGACAAACCCAAAGTCCTTAGCCGCTCCTCATAGGACATGCCTTCCAGCCCTTTCACCAGCTTTGTTGCTCTCCTCCGGATGTGTTCAAGGACCTGCACACCCTTTTTAAATTGTAGGGCCCAGAGCTGCACACAGTACTCAAGGTGAGGCAGCAGCAATGCTGAATACAGTGGGATAATCACCTCTCTTGACTGGCTGGTTATACTGTGCTTGATGCACCCTAGGATGTGGTTTGCCCTCTTGGCTGCCAGGGCACACTGCTGACTCATATTGACCGTGCTGTCAACCAGCACTTCCAGATCCCTTTCTGCAGGGCTGCTCTCCAGCCACTTCTCTCCCAATTCATACTTGTCTTCAGCATTACTCAGCTTTATATTATATTTTAATAGAATATAAATGTAGATGTGAAATGGTTAAAATGATTGGGCTCACAAGCTCAAATAGTGTTGAAAGCTTCATTTCATTTGGTGCCTGGTCCTCTATTCTTAATTCACTTGTAGATGTCGTCTTTTTTGTTTAGGCAGGTGTTTTGCAGTCAGAAATGTTACATGAACCCTTTGACAATGATGGATCTTCCACTAAATGTTATGGAGGTGCTCAGTCAATTAACTAATGAAGCCTCTATTGCATCTGTTTTCTCCACCACTAATTTAGTCTATACGTCAATGCTTTGTCATAGATGAATAAAACAAAATTTAAGTAAACAGATAAGAATATAATTAAAATTCATGTTTCTGTAGAACCTTTACATCTTACTTAAAATTAATTATCAGTGTATCTGTCTATATCATGAAACGATAGATCCGTCCTGTATTTACTTCAGCATCAGTCCACATAGAAAAATCTTTTTTAAAGATATGTACTGTGATTTTAAAACAAAGAACTGGGGTGGGGGGAAGTATTTTTACTGACTTTGCAATATCTGAAATATTAAATGTAAAGAATAGGCTATTTGCCTCTGCAAAACAAACTTAATACAAATAGTTTTGTTACTTTCTGAAAATAATAGCTACATCCTTCTGGCATGGAGCTCAATTTAACCAATGCTGACTTTGCATCCTTTATTAAGAATTTGTTTCCCTGGACTATTAGATCACAATACTGAATGATGATCTACTTAATAAATCCAAGCATAGTAAAACTACCTCTTTAAAACAGCAGTTGAGGACTTAAATTAAAATTCTGGCATAAATGACATTTTCTGTGTGTCAAACTAAATGAGAGCCACAATTTCATATGTTTTTTTAAGTCTGGAGCATATAGGTTAGGCATACGTTTTTCAGCAAATTTTGTAGACAAGCTTAATAGGCAGGTGATGTTCTTTTCTCTGGGAAATAATGCATGTTCTTCAACAGTTTGAAGACTGCTCATGATTTTAAAAGTATCAAAGAGGACATGTACTGACCTAGTACCATAGATCACTAGCAGAACTATCCAAAGACTGGAGTGAGACCCAGGAAATTTTTTTCAATGCTTTTACGTGAGCCAGAATTTAAAGTTCTTCATGCCTCCCAAGGTAAGAAAAATTGCTTGAAACAAGACTGAAAAAGCCAGTTTGGTTCCCATCATTTAAATTTTTCTTATGATGAGATTACTGCAGCTTGTTCATTAAGAGACATGTACCATAACTAAATTATCTTAGTGCATTTTATAGAATTTAATTTTTTCCTTTTGGAAGTAAGAGATGGAAGTGGTTCATGATTCTTTCTTTGTTTTTCATGAAGTTGATGGAAATAGATATTTCCATTGAATTTCCTGCCTTGATGAGTTTATTCTTAAGATTTTTTTAAAGATACTTACTTTCACATCTATATATGAAATCACTAAGAATGACTGTATTGTAAAGCATCATAAAAATTGTTGTTCAAAGTAATAAGAAAATGAAAAAAAAGAATATTTTGTTGTAGAGCTTTTCCTTGTTTCAAAATTTTAAAACCTTTTAGAAACTGATTCTAAAAGATATTTTGAATGGTTCTAAAACTTCATCTACTTTATTCTGAGAAATGTGGGTACAAAGCTAATATAACATTTTGGAGTTGTTTTTTTAAGTGTCTTGTTCTGCAGTATGCTGACTTACAGTTAAAAGTTTACTAATAGATTTTAAAGAATGAGGGAGAAGAATTTGCAATTGCAGTGATATTTTCTGACCTCCATGAGAAATATTTCTGATCAGTGCTGAAAAGACTAAAAAATTGTGACAAGTTGGAGGTTAATGGATGATGAGATATTAACAACAACCTAAAAGTAGCAAAAACTGTGTAACACTGGCCGTGTATTTACAACCCCTTTCACACATGTTTTTTAATCTTTCAGAAAAAAAATCTCCCTAATCACATTAATTCAGAATCATCTGTGGTTCTAGGAATATAAAGTTTTCAGAATAAAACATTTTCAGATATAAAAAGAGATAGTAATGGTAAAAATAAAGGTAGTAATAAAGCTGGTACCCATTCCAGTCTCTTTCACTGACAGTTTCCTAAAGAAAAATGTATTATATGTAATAACAGAATTAAAAGCTAAGTGAAAAATTGAAGTGCAGCTAAAAATAGATAGCTTTGAAGTCTGGAGCTTTAATATATAGCAAAAAATATTGGCCTTTTCAAGCTATTTGGTCTTCTCAAGCTATTCAGTCTTCTCAAAAGGGAAAAGAAGCATTCCTGTGGCTAATATGTGGATTAGCCTAAATGCTTGTTTGGGCCTCAAAACAATTTGCGATGTGAATTTTTGGGAATTTTTGCCCTACTTTGCTCTCTGTTTATTTCTTTCTGCATTTGGAAATTCTGAAGTACTATGGGAACACATTCTTGTGGTGTTTCTGACCTGACCCAAATGAAAAATTAAATACTAGAAAACACCGTTACACTTTTGGTGTCTGCTGCTAGCTATTGCCTCTGTGAGATTCACTACCATCATAACTTTCTTAAGTCAATGAAACTAGCTACCTTAGGAAACATTGTGCTGGCTACCGAGCATAAGGAGGAGTGTTTCTAATTTAATGCACTCTTGAGGCTTAGATGAGACACCGATGTTCACTGAACTTCGATTCTGCTAAAATCTAAGTAGCAGGCATAACTTCTGAATGACTGGAAGTTAACTTAAAGCTAAATGCCTTATTTTCATTTTCACAGCCATTACCTTTCATTCAAAGGTGCCCTTGGTTGAATTCCATGATGTAAGAAGTGATGGGTGCTGCTCAATGAATGAGTTAAGACTGGAAGAAAATAAATTACAGTCTGGAATGAAAAGCATTGATAATTGAGCTAGCAGTCTAAATCTTTAAGTTATCTAGCCCTTGATAACTTTCGTTACTGTCAGTTGAACGAATGCAAGTTTAGGTGCATTGCTTTTTATGGAGGTTTTATAAAGGGTGAAATCCTTTAGGAGAGTTGGAGAACTGGATCAGCAAGGACAGTCCTTTAATAGTTTGCTCCTAAATTGTACAAATGTTGAGCTTGATTCCTGCAAAACTGATATGCTGACAACTCTGAACAGGGCCCTATTCAAGCTTTGGCTGGTTAGAGCTTGGAAATTCTATACTGGACTAAAAATATGCTGTGTGTTTTAGCACATTTTTAAAAGATGCACATCAGTGACTATCAGGGTATCAACAAGTAAAGTTACAATAATGCCCCACAGTTCCTAAAAACTGGAATACATATATTAAATCTCTTTGCAAGAGTCCCGGGGCAAGTCTGGCACTGAGATAACAGTAAATGAACTTGATAGCTTTGCACCCTATAGCACCTTGATATGGAGAGCTCAGGCCACTAAAGCAGTAAGGCCACATTAGTGGAGTACTCTACCTGAGGTAATAAATTTATCTATCAACTGGACTGATTACTATGGAATATGACTACTTTTTGAGTAATCAAATTCACAAGATTGAGAAGCCCCTTGCTGCCTCCTGCTGTGTGGTAGGGATGATCACAGTGTCCACCTCACACATAGCCTCGCCTGGTATCTACAAGCAACTGAACTAATAAAGGAAGAGAATCTTGAAAACTGACTAATAACTTCAGGTGAATATTCACTGTGGAAGAATTTGCATTATCATAGCATGACTGATAGAAGATTTATATGAAACCCTAATGCATGCATGTACACATGCATATGTATACACATATATGTTACATAAAGAGTTCTGGAATACTAAAAAGCTTTTCTTTATTTAAAAATCTTTGCTTGATGACTCACTGCATCCTAATTTGAGGAGGTGTCTTTCCATCTTCTCATAGAGGGGTGATGATTCTTCACCACCTGCAGTTTGGTCACTGGCAGATGGGAAATGGGTCAAACCCTCTCAGAAGCCATATGTTTGCTCCCAGTGGGCAGCTGAAGGAAGAAAGGATTGATTTAATCCTTATTATTGCAAAAGCAGCCATGTGGAAGGTGGATTTCTTTTAGGACCTTAAAAATTAATTCTCATTAAGGTAGAAGGTGAATTGGAAGTGCAGTACGATAGAATAACTCTGTGTACTTGTATTTCTATTTCATTGTGATGGATAGTTTCTGGTGCTGCCTGTTTGCTGCCAAGCAGCTGCTTCAGCATTTCCCTGGCTTGCTGTTTCCTCAGCTGTTATGAGCGCTGCCTTTCCTCCTCCCCCTCTCCTTACTGAGATAATGGGCAATGTAGTTTGCTATAACCTCCTGCAGCACCTGCTCAGCTGCCGACCAGCCCTGGCTGTTGTGCTACTCTAGAAGGTGGTTTGACTTGTTGGCCATTCTCTTTGTAGCTCCTGCAGCAGCTTGCCTCTAGCCATTTCTCTTTTCTTAAAGGATTCTTGTTCCTTTTGCTGACACACACTCACTCCTTTGGACATGCCTTGTTTGGACTGGAGCAGAGTTTTGTGAAAAGCAGTGTAACAGTACTTTATTATTCTGCCTGGAGGCGGAGGAGAATTTTTTTCCCTTGATGTGACTGAGTCCCAGCAAAGAGGAAATGCTAGCTCTTTATTTACTTGAGGTACAGGCTTAGATTCTTTGCTCAGTTTGTAACCAGCTTAACCACAGAACAGGATAAGAAGTGATAAACAGATACCAGGAACAACTAGTCTGGCAGCAGGGCAGGGACCTTGCAGTAGCTATAGATGATCTTAGCAGTAACTGAGGCATCAATTGCACTAGAATGTGACCAAAGTGTCACATTCTGCAAGGCCCTGACTGGAAGAGGAAAGAGGCTTTTCAGGCATTTTTTTTTTAAGTGCTCTGTATTTTCTGATGACTTATACAGAGATTAAGCTCTAAGAAGTCTTGTGAGTAACAAAAGCATAAAAGAACCACAGATTAATCGTTCTGTCGTGTCCTGTCAACACTCAGTAGT
The DNA here is from genome assembly GCA_013389945.1 of Fregata magnificens. Classification (NCBI taxonomy): domain Eukaryota; kingdom Metazoa; phylum Chordata; class Aves; order Suliformes; family Fregatidae; genus Fregata; species Fregata magnificens. Next base: position 71,529 of record WAAD01012237.1, on the reverse strand, counting down.
TTTTCAGACCTGCCATACTGAGAAGATTTCAAAAATTCCTGGTTTGAATAGTGACATAGATGATAGTGGCCTTTATACATTGGCTTTTTCTTAAATTCCTCAGTGCTGGTGTTGATGTCAGAAAGTGCACATAGTGAAAGCATATATAAACATGTATGCCTGTATTTGTACATTGTGGTCAGCTTGTGCTAGTTGTTGCACGTGGTGCTGCCAAACAGAGTAGTCTGTTGTTTCTATGCTTACTTCTTCTCCAAGCTTCAATTCTCTCTTGAATGTCTGGGAAGCAAGAGTGGAAAACCATAATTCTTCAGGCTTTAATTTCAATAGCAAAATGAGATTATAACAGGAGCAGGATTTGCTTTATGTTGTGATTTATCTCCTAACATACCTACCTGTCTCTTCCCTTGCTGCAGTAATTAATGCCTTCTGATTTTTCTCCCTGTCACAGTATTCTTCAAAAATTCTGAGCCATGCATCTGTCAGCAGAGTGGGTGTGGGTACCAGCCCCACAACTTTGTCTTCACTTGCTCTTGGAGCTGCTATTTTTTCACTACCTCTCCTTTCTCACCTAAATGTAGCCAGTAAGAAAGGGAAAGGGTCAAACTCCTCTTAGTAAATCCATGTCGTATACCTTTGAATTTATGAGCCATAGCTTTTTCATGTGCCTTCTCA
>WAAD01012237.1:53110-70161 GCA_013389945.1 Fregata magnificens | reverse complement strand
GCACTAGACATGTTCTTTATCCCAAAATTTATTTATTTCACTCTTCCTATTTCCCTCACTAATGCAGCTCTGTTCATAATAACATTTATAGGAACACTGGTGTAGACTAGCCACTAGCACTTCAATCACTGTGATATGTATGTACGACTGGTACAAGTCTAGAAACCAAAGTTGTGAAAATGCTGACAGCATAAATATATTTCTAGTCCTGTTTGATAGCTACATGTACCATGACGGCAATCCCAGGAAGCTTTTTCTATGCTTAAAATATGCTGTAATTCCATAATGTTCAAACTGCAGGCTGGATACCACCCAGAGCAGTGTTCTCTGACTCATCAAAAGAACCAAGTGCTGAGAAACCACTTGTGTGTGCAGAATGTGTGCAGGCTTGGATTTGCAGCTAGAGCTGTGAGACAGAATTGAGAATCAAGTATATATGGATATTATGGTGGGAGTGGAAGACTTAAAAGATCACCACCACTAAGACTAAGAAATGAGATCAGGGTAATTTTCCACTGTACCGGGAGAAGTATCCAGAAGCATTCTAGTGACAGGAGGGTGATGCATGTTCTTGACTATAGATTTAACTAGGAATAAGGTACAATTAGGACCAAGGCTTAGCTAGGAACAAGGTTCAATATGTTTCTCTTGCATCTTTGAACACACAGACTTGAACCAGTTCTGCAAGTGGAGCAGATCAGTGTAACTCTATTAACCTAATTGGGTCTGAGGATTAACCTCAAGGGGCTTATGCTATTTGTTTTGAGATTATTCCTTTTCTCCCACTCCTAAGTCTTCTCCCCAGCCCCCCCTACATTTAGCTTGTAGGTTTGCAAAATTTGATACAAAGGCTATTTAGCTTTGTTTCATTCAGTGGCTATTTTGTGATTGTGAAGAGTCAGACTGCATGCATCTTGACAGAACATTCACTTCTCAAAAAATTTATTTTTTGTTTTCCAGTATTTAACAGGTTCAAAATTATTTGTCAATTATAGAGTAAAAACCCTTTTATGACTATAGATTGCTTAATTTCCCCAAAAGCACCTTAAATAGAAAATACAGCCAAAATGAGTTTTACATGCTGTATTTCATTCTCTGCCTCCAACAAATTTCCAAAATTGAGATCGATTAAATATTAGTTAAGCATGACATGTGCAGATATTCTATGTACTCCTGTGTAGCCTGACCACCAACATCAACGTTGCAATAAAACTGGTTATATAATGGGTGTTGCTGGATTTGCTCTAAGAAGAGCAACTACTCTTACTTGAGTAAGCTCCAGGAGTTTGAGCTTATATTTGTTGGACCTTAAATGTTTCTCTTTTTCTTTACTTCCCATTATTAACATGATAATCTCTTTGCATTTCTTTTGTGGGCTTACAGTATCTTGTATATGGTACATAACTACAAATCCACTTTTGTTCTAAAAATTTTCCAAAACTGTGAAAGATAATCAGTAACTGTTGACTTATTATACTTGATATGTTTTACCTTGTCTGAATCTGATGTTAAAATAACTGAGCCACAGAAACAAGAAAGGTAATTTTCTAGTACCATGTTTTGGTAGATCTATAACCCCAGGGTAAATTATTTTCCACCTTTTTTTTTTTTTTTTTTCCCTAATGATGCTTATTTATTTAAAGAAAAAAAAAAAATCATGTCACATCATGTCATCGGAGCTTTTAGGTCTTTTAGAGGCACGTTCATTTTGGAAAAAGCATAACGCAAGGCATGGAAGAGATGAGAAAGGGAGGAGACTTCAAAACTGTAGTAATTTGGATTTTTAGTTTATATAGAGCTAATAACTGGAATATGAATATATTTAGAATATGAAAAAGCCTGTAACACTTTAGTTTCCTTGCCCATGATATTGTCTAAAACAAATGGTAGTTAATTTGGTTAATCATACTTACAGAAGTGGTCCCATTTTTTAGAATTATGCTGTGCCTAAGAGAAGCCATAGGGATCTGTTCCCTTCTTGGTAATATTAAAGTGTATCGGAGAACTTCTTTGCCTACCAGCTGTTATTTACCTAATTAACATTACAATGTAGTGTTCTAATTCCAGGATGCATTACAGAAGTCTTTCACCAAAGACCCCAAATCAGTTCATTAGTCAGTCTTGGTTTGGTTACTGCTCATTATGATGCCCACAGAAAGAGCCATCCTTATTATCGCTTTGAATTTAAGTTGCACGTATGCAGGTTTCTTGTCTTTGGTTTCATTTGACTCTGATTGCTGTAAACTACTTGAACATAAACTATAAAGATAAGGTGCAATTGCATCAAAGCATGCCTTATTCATGCCTGAGTGAAGCCAAACATTGCCCATTTGGGGGTTTGTTTTTTCTTTCTTCTTTGGTATGTTTACCATGTGTTATGGTGGCATATCATCATCTCTCATCTGACAGGAGTGCATTTCAAAGGACGACAGCTGAGACTTTTAAGAGATCATGTGTTTTTGAGAGCATGGTGTGCACAAAGTTTACCAGCTATGCAAAGTCTCAGATGTTTTCTCCTTAAAGATTTACTGCAAACATAGACCAGTGTGATGCTGGTTTTGTGTGCATCTGAATGCACTTATGAAAAGTTTTGTCAAAACTATGTTAGTCAATCTTCTGTTAATCTAAACAAACAGATTTGTCTTTGTATTTTTACTTGGAAAGAAACAATTTGGCATCTTTTAATGTGTTTTATATGAACAAACATTAAGTTAATGCATGCAAACTATTTGCATAGATGGCTCTTTTGTCCTTTTCCTTTCTGTGCGATATACCCTATTGCTCTTGTCACTTGTATAATTCTGTTACACACCAGCAAGATAGACTGCAGAGAATGCTCCATTCTGATGCACTGTGACCTCATGCTCAGCCTATGTTTCAGTTTCTTCCACTAATTTAGAAAAAAACATGTCTATATATATTTAAGAGAGCATTCCCTACGCAGAAATATGAGGAACACAAAAATTCTTACCTGGTCTTCACAGCTGGGTTACAAGACTGAGGACCAACACCACATGTTATTACTTCTGAGACTTGTACTTGCAGGAAACAACTTCCAGCTGTTTCCTCCCTACTCCCTGAAGACTTCTGCCTGCAGGCAGTCTGTCCCTGAGTTAGTGAGGGTCATGGCAGAGCAGTTAAAGCTACTCTTCTGTGCAATTGTGATCTCTTTCCTTCTCCCTATGAAATCCTGATCTCTCCCAAACAGCGGCTCCTATGATTCTTTATCTGCAGCTTGAGACAGCTAACAGCTGGGTTTTTATCCTTATCAGAAGAAAGCTTTCTGAACAATGTCTGGTCCCGTTTCCAGGTCAGCTGCTATTCCTATTTCCTTCACAGATTTTCTGCAACAAATGAGTGTCACCATTGTTTCCATTGTGCTCTAGCACATGCAGAATATCTCGCATATACTTACTATACTTACAAAGGTACTGTACCGTACTGCATACTTGTAAAGTAAACTGCTGTCCTTTGTATCAGTTTTGTTACCTGCTGCAGGTTACAGGTGAAGCTGTAGGGCAATCCAGAGAGGTAGCAAGCCAGGCAGTTGTTGCAGTTTCTTATTTTTAGATATAAAGGAGCTATATTATTTTGCCTTGGGCCTCCCAGAAACTTCACTGTCTATGAGCAACTGGTCCAAACTTTTAAAATCGGGTGGGGTTTTTTTCCTTATTTGTATTTATGTGGCCATTATGATTCTATTCAGAGAGAAAGATCTTATTCTTCCACTGAAAAGCATCTGTATGGTACACTATTCTGTTTAGCCTTTCAGCTATTGCATTTTTACTGGTGTTTATGTTGTTCACTTTTAAAGGAGCAAGCGATTCTTTGGAAGGCACATATGTTGGAGGGATAGGCAGCTTTGGAAAAGGTGTTGCATTAAAGATTTTTATTTTTCCTTGCTGCGGACCAATAAATATTCTTTTCTTAAGATCTTGTGAAATGTGCAATTGTTGCCTTAGCAGCATGCTCATAATTAGGGTTGTCATCTGATCATATGAACTTTCTCAGTCATATTCACACCTGTCATGAGTTATTAAAAGATTTTTTTCACTTATGTCCTTGTCTGCCCATGTTTAAAATGTACTCTTTCATTTTATGCGTTTCGTAGAAAATCCTGAGATTTTTTTGTTTGTCCCCATACAAAGCAGGGAAGTAGTGCAGACAAAGAAATTCTTGCTTTAGTCCACACTTATAACCTGAAAGTATAAAGAGAAGTTTCTTAGAGTCAGGTTCTACCTTTGGAGCATTTGATTAAATAATAATAATAATGGCTGTCTCTGGCCTTAAAAGGAGTGTTTAAATACATATTTTTCACCCTCAAAGTTTCACATTTTGTGCAAGGCTTGGTAATGCTTATGTGCAAGGCACACAGAATTCTGGCAGATATAAGCATGGTTGAGCGTAACATTAGGTGGGTTTTGGAAAAGACAAAACATATCTGCTTTTTTGAGAAGGGTGATAGTAAACCAGTGCAGCATTTTACAACACTGTCAGGAGCAAGGAAAGGAGCAGGGCAGTATTGCTCAAGTTCAGTATGTCACTTCTAAGGACTTCCTACCCTGTAGAATTAATAATCTCAAATTAAGTTCCAGGCACATCACAGAATGGTTATACAGAATCACAGAATGGTTGNATTTGTGCCCATTGCCCCTTGTCCTGTCATTGGGCACCACTGAGAAGAGTCTGGCCCCATCCTTTTGACACCCACCCTTCAGATATTTATATGCAGTGGCAAGATCCTCCCCTCAGTCTTCTCTTCTCCAATGGAGAATGGAGGAATTAAATGTGTTTAATGGATCCAACATATTGAACAAGGACCTTCTTAAACTGAATAAACCTCCAAAACAAAACCAGCATGGCATAAAGCAAGCTATAATTTAAACACAACCTCAACCTCCTTCCCCCTACTCAGAGGCAGATATCTGTCTCCTCAGAGACTCATGGCTTTGCATTTAAACAGAATTACTTTTCTGTCTCGGAATAAGAGGTGATGACTTCACACCATGTGCAGATAGTCAGAGTGGAGGAATAGTTGGAGTCAGTCTCCCAGGAAAATGTCCTAAGCATGAAGCTGTAAGGAGTGAGCTAAAAGATTTCATGATGTAATCTGCTCCTTTTTGTTTAAGATATCAATTGCACCTTGGGAATGAAATACAAATCTTCAGTCTTCTATATGAGTTGTTTAAACCTTTAAGTGGAGAGCTGTTCTTGTGCATTGTATAGCTTGGCATGTATTTAATTATTACAGCCAGCTCAAGAAGAGGAGTTCAGACTACAAGCCTGGTAACTTAGAGGATAAGCTATCTCTTGGGAAGTTGGAGATCTGGCTTCAAATCCCTTCTCCACTATGGGCATTTAAATCTGTCTCACTTCCCAGGAAAGCAACTTTAATCAGCTTCTCCAAACTCAAGCTTTGATTAAAATAGCCCTCAGCTCAGTCACTGAAAGTTTGGACATATTTTGACCACATCCACTGGAGCAGGTGCTGTATGGAGGACATTGGGGAATTTATGCATCCTGTTGGGGTTTAAGTATGAGATGACCAGTGACTATTGTACAGATTTAGGTGGCTATATACATGCTCAGGAACAGGAATGTAGCTGCCTCAGAGATTTTACCGGATGCTAAGGATTTCAGACTCCTTTAGACCTAGGTTAGTTTGATGATGGAAATTAGCAGCTGGGTGTTAGAATTTGGCACCTGAATAAACATCCACCTCTAAACTAATGTGTGCAAAGTAATTTACTCTGAATCTCATAAACTTCCAAGGGATTTGGAATAGTTTTGGATAATATTAGTGATTGTGTGGGTTTCCTATAACTTTGCAGTCTCAGGCAATCACAAGCGAGTCATCAAAATGCTATTACAGCCAGAAGCAGGTATGATAATCTCATTTTATTGGCTTATTGACCTATCCTTTTTTGTCTGTGGGGGTGATATCCAACCTCTTCTTATCTCTGCCCGGGAACACAAACTGTTGTAAGGACATAGCGTTTATAATGTGCTGTCAGTATTAAAGTAAGATTGCATTGATATTCCATCTAGCACTACATAGTATGACAGCTTAGAATGTATTAACTTCTCTAAACTTACTAATGCCTCTGTATTTTGTTTTTGCTTCTGCACTTTACATCCAATGACATTCATGAATGAGCATTTAAATATGTAGTGGGACATTGATCCCAAGCATTTTAGTGTGAAACACAGGTGGTGTGATAATAAAAAGTTGAAACTGTCAAAACAGCAAGAGGTTAAAATACAAAGCAGAAGAAAATATTACTATATAAAGACATTTAGATCTGATTTTGCCACAACAGGAGTTCCTGAAATAACTACATAAACAGTGTTTTGCAGGTAAGAACACAAACCTTAGTCTGTTTTCAAATAAATAAATAAATAAATAAACACTGACTGTCCTTCCCTCCCATCCTCCTGCCCATGAACTTACTTTATATTGCAACATAAACTTTAACTCTTTGTGATGACGTGGGTGATAAGCCACAAGAACAATGTATGAATGATGGAGTTGGTAGCTGACAGAACCCACCTGTGAATATGAGTTTAATCTGACCTCTGATTTTCTAATATAACATGTAATATGTAAAAGTAACTGCTAAAGAAATGTATTGACTTTCAATTTTTTTTTTGCAATTCTTTTCTATTATGCAGTATGCTAGTGAACTTTTGAATGAAATTTAAATTATTTCTCATTACTGCTGTTGCTTGTTTTACTCAGGCTGTACTATGTAGGCAAACTGAATTTCTGTTTTCTCTAGTTCATGTTATCATATAAGAACACATCGATTCATTGTATTTTCTTAATAACCAGAAATGGTTTGTTGTGCAAAACTGAACAAAATTAGAGCTTTGGCATCTGTGTTTTGCTTCACGTCTGTTGTAGCTAATCATTTATAGAGCAACACTTGCTCTAGAACTTTAATTTTTGGTTAGGGAAAATCTCATTTTGTGAACTGTGGTCCAACGTGTAAAAATACGTTGGCATATAAATTTCACCCATGCTTTTAAAAATTGGATTTTTTTATCTTAATCTGATAAGCTTTACAAATAAAAGTTGAGTGCAGGTCAAAATTAGTGGATGGATTTTGAACATAATGAAGGTCAGTCTTTGGATCTCTGTCTTTTTGAAAGACAGGGAACAGTGATATTCTCAAACACTCGATTCAAATTACTGACATTGTTCTGTAGTTCTGTCTTTCCACATATGATATCTTTGTTCCAACCATGAGCAATCAAACAAGAATGTGGTGTTCAAAACCAGGATAGTAGTTTGGCCCTTATCAGTATGGTAATCTCATGCAAATGCCTGTTCTCTAGAACGTGAACAAATGCTATCGTTGGTAATACCCTCTGGGAAAGAGGAAAAAACCTGAGTGTTAATATCAGGTTTTAAAATGAAAAAAATTACAGCAGTGAAAAAAAAAAAAATTGAGCTCCTTAGGTTCTCTTGTGTTCCATAGTATTAGAACCTTCTTTGGAACAAGTACAAAATATAAATGAAAATCTGTTTGAGAAGTGACTTGCTCCAAACTCATATCTTGGTTTATACACGAAATGTATGCTGTACTATATGTTTTTCCTGATTGTGTTTATTTCTGTTATACAGAAAAAGGGAAAACCACAGTTAAGTGGTTTTGCAAAGTTACCTTGATATATATACAATGCATTACAAATCAAACTATATAAGGTGGATAATGTACCTACCATATTACATCCTGAAGAATGGAGCTTGTTCAGACAATGGTTATTTTTTAATATATGTAGTATCAATCTATGATGAGATTTATGCTAATTATGTGAATTACCAAATTCCAAAGTAGTGCTTCCCCGATTTACTTTTCAGACAAACTTTGTAGGAATAACACTCCAGGGGAGAATCCATAGATATCTGAGATGTACACAGATGAGCAGGAATTACTTACCTGTCCATATTTTACAATTTTTCTGACACTTTATTTTTAATGAATATAAATGCAAATTTTCAAGGCTGTTTGCAACATCTGTTTCTTAGAGGAGATGCATTTTTATTAATCTTTGCTTTACTAACAAGCCACATATGCAGACAGGAACTATTGCATAGATTTTTCGTAGACATTTTTTAAGCGAAACATTGCGGGGGGTGGGGAAGCAGTGATTAATAAGTTTGTGGCCTTAAGGGCAGTTTTTAGTTGAACATAGCAAAAATGATTGCATTGTGCTAAAGAGGTATATAAAATGTGCAAATGAGGTGATAAAGAGAACTTGTGTTAATGGCCCGTAACATAACAATGTAATAAAAGTGATAGCTGAACAGCTGACAACTGTGATTATAAAGGACCTTCACAGAAAATTATACTAATGCTGTAGAAAAACCTTGCACATCTGTTATGATTTTTCAAAGTAATGTGGGTTGGTGGAAAATTTAGGTTTTTGAAAGCAGAGTCTGCAGTAGGCATGCAATCTCAACTACCAGGGCCTGCACAGCTGGAAGTGTGAAGACTGCACCTCTGGAGTTAGGGAAGCCAGGTATAGGGTGGTAGTAGGTTTACATAGCCCTTGCCTCCTAGCTGTCCTCACTGGCAGCATTGTAGCTTGGGGTTTCAGCTTTGTACACAGTAATATCAGACTGCAAAACACTCACAATGCCCTTATCAGCCCACCTGCTGCCCAGCCCATGGACTATCCCATGTTTGCAGGGTGTATGATGTACATAAATAATTAATGTTTCCTAATTTGGACTGGAGAAGAGGTTTTTGAAATGCAGTGTAACGATACTTGATTGTTCTGTCTGGAGGTAGAGGAGAAATTTTCCCCCTTGTTGTTGCTGTGTCCTAGAGGAAATGCTGGAGCAGGGTTTCCAGCGGGCGAGCAGCCTGTGATCAGCTGTCCACCGGCTCCACCAGCTGCCCTCTGTCACCTTTCCTTCTAAAGGGACCTTAGACTTTGGGCCACTGCTTTTGTGACTTGTTTAAGCAACCGACAGTATGGTCCCCAAGAGCCCCTCAGGCATGATATACCAGCTCACAAGATTGTGAAGTATGTGTGTGCAGCCGACTGTGTCACTGGCAAAAATTCAGTTGCATGATAGGGCACACGTATGCAGACCCAGGTATGTGACAGGAGTGCCTGGGGAAGGCTGCGGAGCACTTCCCTCAGGAGGGTGAGCAGCTCTGCTATGAACAACTGCAGACAATATGAGATGCAAAACTTTTGAGCTTGGAATGCAAAATGCATCAGGACTGTTTATACCTACTACAAATAGTTAGCCATTGACAGCTCCATATCACATATTATACAAACTAAAGCTGTGGTAATGGCAACTGATATAAATTCTTACTATTTAGCCATGCCAATGTTGCCTTGCTTGCTGTCAGCTCAGATCTTGTAGAGATTGCATGTACTTTTTCCCCAAGACAGGATCATGGTTTTTTTCAAGGCTATGAGTCATGCTTTGCTATTCTTTTACTCTGAAGCTTGACGGAAAAGATCCAATGTGCAGTTCGTGGAGTGCAGAAGTGAAGGTATAAATCCCTCATTCTGAAATGGATTAAACTGAGTCTATAGTATATATGATGGTTGTGGTTTGACAGCAATCACATGGTGTGTCATAGCAGTTTTACAGGAACTGCAGGCAGACTTGCTGTTCCTAGAATCATACTTATATAAACAGGTCTGCAGTTCTTCAAAGATGGAGCAGTTCTGTGAGTCAGTGAATTTTCAATTGCTTCAATGTCAAATGAAAAAATGTTTAGCAGAATGAAACCTTGAGTAATACAGACTGCAGCTATATGCAAGGTTGCTGTAATTACAGAATATATTGCAATACCTTTGAAATGATTATGAATGTACGTACAGAACTTTCAGAGTCTGTTCAGGAATGTTAAGAATTGAACAGAAGCATTCCATGAGTATGCCCTATATGAAAAGGAAAAAAAAAGAAAAAAACAAGAAAAAAGATATACAGTAAGTATAATTGTAGTTCCTTATTTATGGAATCACTGTTGAGGTTGTGTTCTGTAAAGTTCAATACAAATTATTTTCCTTTCCTTTTATAGACCTGTTTCTTCAGTCTTAAAGAAAGAGATGAAAAGAAGCAGAAGAGGAGGTCTTATTCCCTTCTTTCTGTCAGGCTGTGTTTGCAGGGGACATAATATGCAGACTAACTATTCCTGACTCTCTCACTCTGCACTTTTGGAAGCAGAGCTATTCTCTGCAATTTATAATAAATACCTCTTTTTGAAACTTGTTTTCAGTGTCAGAAACTTAATTACCAACAGGCTGAATCAAACCAGCATGATACACTGAGTAATATAATCTAAATGAAGGCACGCAGAATAGGCTCACTGCGTTATCAAACATGTTACTTCAGCTCTACTTCAGGAAAGAGTATTTAAAGGCTATCCTGAAGATGATACTTTCATTGTCTATTTTCTGAAGTTCTGGAAAAAATAGTGGTTGGAGATTTATTGGACTATTTTATTTACTGGATCCAAGGAAAATTCTTAATCCAAATTTGGTTTTTTTAAATTGGATTTGGCCATACTGAATTTTCTAACTGTAGAAATATAGAATGATACAGAGAAAGAAAAAAAAAAAATCCAGAAATACTAGAAAGTGTTTTCAATGTAAAGCTTCTTTCATTTCAATCTCTTTTCCCTTCAGAAATGCTTTGAAATGTATTTTTTTTTCCCACAAAAGAAAATATTTCCAAAATGCTAGCAGATGATAAAATCCATTATTTACAAAGCAACATGTGTTTACTAATGAATCTCTTCACTTGACGGGGGAGAGGGGTTATAGTGTTAGATATTCAGAACAATAATGACAATAAAACAAGAATTATTTGGAGCATGATCAGAAGGAATCAGATGCTTATTTTTCTGGTAGTTCAGCAATCTTTACTACAATGTTGTGAAATGTAGTACAGCCTAAGGGTCTGAATGCTGACCACAGAAATCCTCATTTCTGTTCCAGCAGTCTTTTCTGACAATTTTCTTTCCTGAACAGTTTCTAGGTTTTAAAGTTGTTAGATTTTTGCATATGTTTGGGCCCAATAACTTTCATTTGGCCAACTGATATTTTCCTTTCATGATCAGCAACAGGCAGAGAATTCACCTTTTTTCCTCAGTAATTTGATTATCATAATTAATTGCCCTTATTGGTGGAGACTTCTTTCATAATTTGAACTTGTCTGGCTTCAACTTTCACACCTGAGTTTTCCTCTGCTTTTTAATAGGAAACATATTAACCTTTAAAGCTTCATGTGTTCTCCATGGAAAATGTTCTTCGGTTTTCCTGTTGATACATTAAACAGATAAAGCTTTTTATACCTTCCAGTTTTAAGCATGCATCTCTGTTATTATTTCAATGACTTTTGCCACACACGTTCCAGTTTTTCAACATTTTTTTTTTTAAATGTGTATACCACACCTCCACACAGCATTCCATTCTCAATATTACTTATATTCAGAGGTAGTGTTAGTTTTTTCCTACTGTTCCCAGCTCCTGGTTTGTTCCAAAAATTGTATTAACTCAGGTGACCACAGCATACCATATAGTGCTCATTTTCAGTTTGCCCTTAACAATCCTTAATTTCTTTCCTGAGTCAGGATTCCCCCATCTGTTAGTCACTGATTTCATTCCTTGATCTTTGGTGTACAACTCTACATTTGCTTAGATTAAGATGCTTTTTATTTATTGGGCTAGTTTTCAAAAAGCATGACCTTAGCCACCAGTGGGGCTCCTCTGGAAAAGCAGGGGAGGCTTCTTGCTGTAACAGACCTGGACTGATCATTCTTTAGCTTTTCACCAGTCTGTCTATCTGCAAACATTACAAGCAGTGTTTTTATATTTGCCTCCAGATTACTGGTGAAAATGTCAAATAGCATTGGGCCTCGCTAATCCCTGTGGAATCTCACTCAAAACAGCTTGCTTTGATTCCCCACCAAATGCTTCTTTCGAAGATCCCTGAGCTAGCCAGCCGCTTCTTAATTCTTTTTGGTATATGCTTTATTTCTATTGAAAAAACACTATGTGTTTTATCAGTGTTTACCTCTCCACACTGTAAGCATGACCTTGGGGTTAACAGGCCCTCACTCTTGCCACAGGAAGCCCTGCCTACGTGCCTAAGTAGAAGTCATCAACTCAGAAGGTGGGTAAGTTGTTAGGGGAAAACTTGCATTATTTCAGCTTGTGTCTTCTTTCCTTACTGGAGAAATGAATTTCCTATCTCCAAGCCTGTTTTACTTGTATCTTTGAAAGGTGACTAGATTTGTTCAACCAGAAAGAAACTTAGGGCAGCAGAGGGATGGCAAAGACTGTCACTGTGTATTACTCCAAAGAGCTACTGTTTCAGTTAACCTTTTTAAGTTAATATTCAGTACTGTCCTCTGTCTCTGCTCTCCGGTAGGCAAAAAGCTGGTTTCTATTCTGACGGAAGCTCTTTGGTAACATCAGGATAAAATGGGGTCATTAGTGTTACAGAAGAGAATGCTGGTTGCTATCATGCTATGTTAATGCAAAAGGATGCTTTCACAAACAAAGATGCTTGAAACAAGATATGCATTAGACTTCCTACAGGGAGCAATAGCAAATGCCAAAGTTCACCTCTTCCTTTGGCATTGCTACATCCTTCTGATTGTTTAATGTCTATTTATATTTAAAGAATGAAAGTTAGGTGATGTTCATAAAACACTGTTCATCCAGATACTACTACACAGTAAAAAAATTTTACTAGTTCATGAAATCTTTCTTATTTCATCTATGTGTTTCTGTTACGTAGTGGTGCATAAACTATGCAAGTGAATTATTCCAGACTTCAGAATATTCAGTGAGAATATTCACTCAAAAAGAATTGCATGTCTTGTATATCTTGGCATTTGGAATTACTTTTTGATATAAGGGATGAGACTCCATAGCATTGTATGACGGTTTCTTACTGATGAAGTAGTAAGTTGAAACAGGCATTTTTGTAGGGTAACTATTCAACTGCATTCAGTTAATGTTGTTATTTAATTAATCAACAACCAGGATGCAGTGAATCCAAGCAGTTTGATATCAACATAATATTTGTAATTAAAATAATTTTAAAACTACTCCTGTAATTTACCAATTGGAAGATTTCATTGTCAAATGCTTTCACATTCTCTTTCCTGCCTTGTTTGTGTTTTTAACAGCAGCAGAATTAGTTCCCTTGTTTCTCTTTAACATTTTTTCCTTCCACTGATTACCTACTTTCCCCCCAGGATCAGTGTCTAACTCATCTGGAAGCTTTTGCTTTTCAAGGAAAAGATACTGAAGTCATCATGAAAATGGTCTTGACAGTACATTCAACAGCTTTATAATACAAAGTAAACCTTCTCAAGTTGATTTTAAAATGTATTACTCAATTTCCAACACATTCTACTGTACTCTTCATCTTTTTGAATAGTATTTTAGACTGAATTTAGTTGAAGTGTTTCTGTGTTCATTTTGGCCTTCTTTAACGCTGTATGTGCAATCAGAGATGCAATACTAGGAACAGAATAGCATATCTATTTTGAAGAGGCAGCAAATCCCTTAACAAAAAGTGAAAGCAATGATAGAGAATAAGAAATTTAAGACTGACACCTGAAATATGACCAAATTTCTCTAAAGTAAATCTGTCCATTAGCGCAGAATATTTAATTGTTAATAAAGTAATATATATTATTTCAGAAGAATATGTATTTCTCATAGATTGCTGAAAAAATAGTCCTTCTAAATTTTGATGAAGAAGATTTTCAGCTGGACATACAATTTACAAGGAAGATTCTCATTTGTCCTGAGTAGAAAGAGACTCAGGATAAGACTGAGGACATAATCCTGTGGGGTCTTAGCGTGTGATTCAGTTAGGCCATGTACTTTGAAAAAAATTAGAGGCCAAAGGTAGATGAGCAGATGAAAACATGCTCTAATGAGAAGTGTTAGGAAGACAAGGTGGGCCAACCATAATGTGGACTGTTTGGCCTTGATTCAGTTGACAATAGGTATTTGAGATGCCCCAGAGCAGTGGCAGCTCTAATGCTTTTAGCTGGTGGGGATCTCAGCAGGTGAGGGCGCCATACTTCCTCTCCTGGCATGTACTGCTGCTTCTGGTGAGTTGTGCAAGGCCCGATGCTGGCATGTGTGCAAGTCCTACTTGGTGTGAGAGGGGAAATATAATTGTAACGGATTGTAAAGGTCTGGTGGAGTAGGACTCTCTCCAGGGTAAGAGCTGCACCACCCTAGAGTATTCTGCCTGGCCTCTGGCTGGAAGATCACGGTTTTCCCACAGCTCCTGTGTCATAGCTACCAGTCCCATGCAAATATCATAGATATTGAAAGGGTATGGTCTTAGGTGATGATGTTAGAACAAATGACTTGAGGTGTCCCATATCTAATGGGTTGATACAGGTAGGGAAAATGGTTGCAACTTAAGAATTACTGGATATGAGGTTGTTTTGTAGGTGAGTTTAAGAAGAACCTGTGATAAACTAATTTTAGGAGTGAGAAGTTAATTCAAATAGAAATGAGCATCAAAACAAGGGAAGGGATAGAAAATTATTTAGTCACAGATGTTTAATGAGACTGCAAACAGTCTAAACAAACTGTTGATGTCGCTGTTGCAAACACAGGAATGCCTGAGCTTGCATGAAATCATATGGAGAATTTTCAAAATAATTACAAACAAAATGAGTTTAAACTATGTATGTGGATTGAAACTTTACATATCTGGTATGCTTTCTAAATAAATATGGTAAATAGTTTACTGCTATGAAAATTAACTGATTTCCTATCAAAGAAAAAAACTCTTTGTTAAGTGACTATTAGAATTGCTTCTGGGACTTACTCATGTTTTTGCTCTTTCTTTTTTTTTTTCATGCTCTCATGACTGACCCTTTTTTCAGTTACTTATTGTCATAACCTTACAGACCTTCCCTTTATCTAGCAAGCAACTGTTTAGAATCATTTCTCCCTGTGCAGTTACTGAATAGCAGCTTATAACTACTTTTTAGTTATGTACATTTTTATGGCCTGTATAAAGGGATATTAAACAAACTAGCATGTGATATCATTATTTACCTGCGTTATAGTATCAAGTACAATCCGCTCTCAAGGATCATAACACTATTACATTATGCGCTCTTCAAAGGAACAGGGAGAGATAAAAATGCAGGACCATGGAATGGCTGAAAATGACAGAGCAGTGAACAGGAGTGAATTACAGTATCATGCAAATCTAGAAATTATTTTGCACTTCTGGCACTTCCTTGGCACTACAAGGAAGGAAACGCCTAAATCTGCTTGTAACAAACTTGTAAAAGGCCTGTGTGAGTTTTACTACTGTGGATTTTTATTAGTCTTTGCATAAAGCAATATATACTATGCTTGTTTAGTTCAGTCCCCCTAATCAGTTCCATTATAGGTGAGTGGGATTGTCTTCAGAAATTGGCTAGAATGTCAAGCACAAACACTGAACGATTTGTATAACAAATCCTAGTGATTATCCTTTTTAATTCATTTGTGGATATTGGATCATTCTGGGTGTACCCGTGGCTACAGAAGATGTGAGATGACATTCTCAAAAATACCCAATATGGGTCTAATTCTGCTCACCTGACAATAAAATCTTTTGAGTGTAACAAGCAGTGATGAGCCTAGTGCTGCCTATAGCTATAAAACGTTGCCTATAGGTATAAAAATGCTTTGACACAGCCAAGATCTTAGGCACATAAACAGATATCACATATGACTTTAGCTGGACAATTTACATAATTCAATTAAGCACATGGTTTGGTAGTTCTCTAGAATGGCTTTGACGTAGGCCAAAATTATCAGTAAGCTAGATAAAGAAAATGATTAAAATATTGAAGGGAAAAGAACACAAAGAAAACTTGAGTCTAGAGCTGTTAAAATTATAAGGACTTGAAAATACTAATCTGAATGCAGATGTGATCACATCTATGGGAAAACACTTTGTATTCAGGTTAGATGCAGATATGCTGTTTGTATAGGGGCTGTGCACTACTGCATTTCATGACTGGATCGAAGTGTGAGCCCGTGTGGTGGTAAGGGAATGGAAAATATAAGAATCCTGTTTTTCTCCAATTTTATTCTCCAATCCTTGGTCAACTTGTAGCTGCTTTTCCTGTGATTTTCAGTTGTTACACTTACTGCAAGACTGTGATAGTACTGTTAATTTAAAAATGCTTTGTATATGCATTTTTGGTCGAAATCTATCATTAAGGACAAATAAATACACATATAAATACAAATGTATAGGTCATAAATGAAATTAGTGTTATTTTATGATAAATTTAGGTTATTATTTCTTTGAAATCCTAGCTATTTCCCCATAATGGAGATTTGAGCTAATTCCATTGGCAATCTTTCTCTATTGTAATCAAATATAACATGTATAAGAATATTAAAAATGCTTAATAGCTATACTTCCCTCCTTTTAAAGCACTTCCCACAAATAATCCTTGAATCTCTGCATGCCATAAACATATGTTTGAAAAACCTACATTGAATCTTCACACAGACTTTTTATAACATCCATAATACTACCATGTTTTAGCATACCCAAAACTGTCATGATTGATGAATGATAAGTATTAATAATCTTATACTAACTGAAAAGGAAGAGACAATAAAATCACCATGATAAGTACTTGAATATGTTAATCAAAATGGAATAAAATACTTTTGAAATTTGGCTTCCAAGATGACTTGCAGGAAATAAGTCCAGTTAACAAACTAGATGTAGTTTATGACATGTACACAAGAGCATTCATATTCCCAGTTTAGTTCAAACAGATTGCTAAATGTGTTACAGTAAAAAGAAAAAAAAAAATCCTTTTATAGGCAGGAAGGTTGGAGGAGCTGTGCTAGGTCTTTGCATTTACTGTTTTTTTCATAGCTTCATGTTACTTCTTAAGCAAGTGATAAGGGATCATTTTCTCCCAGAAAAGAACCCTGGAAACAGTTGTTGCTCAGCAAATGTATTATTTCCATTTTAATTATTTAATAGGAGTGAAACTGGGTTGCCC
>WAAD01012237.1:2447-28242 GCA_013389945.1 Fregata magnificens | reverse complement strand
CAGAGGCTAATGCTCTTTTCTATGTAGAGTGCAATCCTGGAGGCATTGGGCATGCTGTTCGCTCACCTACCAGGTCAGTGCCTTCAAGGCTGAAAATGATGATCGAGTAAATGTCAATTTTGTAGGTACTAATTAGGCTTAGAAATTAGGTGCAAAGTTGCTCAGACTTGCCAGGACTGGTGGTAGTCTGAGCTCAGAAATGCAAAATTTTAGGCTGCTGGATACTTTTAGCTGAATGAGCAACAGAGGTGTACCTGTGGTATTTAAATATCTACGAGCTAAATGGCAACTGAGCAAGATGATTCAGGACTGCATTGTTGCCTACCTTCTGTCCTAATATTCTGCTCTGGTCATTAAAGTCTGTTAAGAACGCATTCCTGACAGCCCAATCTTAAGTTCCTAATGGAAAAGAAAGTACTGTTCTGATTGCTTATAATGTTTCCCAATAAATACATGAATGCATTGGATTACTGCTAGTTATATATTATTGTTAGTGCTTAAACCATTTTTGGTGTTACAAATATTTTATACTAAGCGAGTACCTGTTAAGCCTAGGTAGGCTCTTACATGTTTTTAACTTCAAGTACTTGAGTATTGCTAGTGACTATATTGGTTTATTAATATTCAGACAACCTGTTTTTCAACAGTAACCTTAGAAAAAACAATAAACACCAACATTTGTAATCTAATTTTAAAGTATGATCTAGTGTAGTTGTAGATAATACTGCAATTTTGAAATGAAATTTTATACCTTTAATATTTAGCTAATGCACACTGATAATTAAATTTTTTTTTAAAAAGCAAATAATGGCAGGTTAACACAATACTTTTTAAAAATTAGGTGGATTTAAACTGTGCCATTCAGCCTAATAGAAAAAAAAAACTTGCCCCCTCTCGTGCCGGTATTGTTCAGTCTGTGTAGACACAATGAAGTTAAACTGATTTTCTTTCTCCTGTTAGAATTTAGTAAACAAGTCTATTGATATAGTCCATGTTTATGCAAACCCGCTGTCCTCTAATTGTCTGCTTGGGTGCCATAGGAGACAGAGTATGAACACAGAAAGAGTGTACATACTGTACTGAAGATTCATTTGCCTTCTAAAGAAAGCTGGTCATTATTTGAGGGATCAAATTAAGATGGAAGTCTTCTGGTTAGAATATAATAAGAGGATGAAAGAATTGGGAGCTAATAAAAAGAAGAAAAAATGGAGAAACAATAAGAAAATCCTATCTGTTGTGATATCATTTCTGAGTAGAAAAGTGAGAACTGCTTGGTTTGACTGCTGTTATCTATGTATCAAGGGAATGAAAGTAGCTAACAGCTGGAAAGGACTTACCTGGTAATGTCAGTGATAATGGAGGATCTGGCTTGCATAATTTATCAGGATAAATGAATAAATAATAAAAGTTGCAGACAGTGTGCTGGACCCTTTTTAAGCTTGGACTTTCTTTCTAGAAGAGCAGGGAAAGGATACCAACAAAAATGACTGGAATTACTGCTCTTGTGACAAAGGGACTTGAATATTCCTTGGAGCAGTAGAAGACACCAGCACTGGTATCCCTTGTGGGCTTGGGCAAAAGAGATTTTTAAAAAAGGGAAAAAAATAAAGGCATAGGTTACCTAATTGACTCATTTGCATGAGTCCATATTCATGGCATCTGGAAAGGAATTGTGAACAATGTGTGGAGCATCTAAGCCCTCCTTTAGTGCAAGGGTACAATCTGAAGAGCTCCTTAAATTAGCTTGAGTTTCTTCAAAGCAAACCAGTAAGGATACACTGAGCAAAAACACTGCAATCTGTGACATTCCCTCCAAGGGATTGCTGCTCTTGTGAGGGTAGAGATGCATTCATTAGTTTCTGAGCAATGTGTTTGGACATAGAAGGGTGATGTGTAATTCAGGGGGGTGTAGAGTAGAGCAGCATCTGCAGTGCTATGGAGGTCTTAAGGTTGTCCTAAAATAATTTGGATTATTCAGCAGTCAGGAGACTCAGGAGAAGAAAGGTGAATGTTTGCCTGTGAAAAGGGAATTGGAGCTCTAAGATGAGGAAAAAAGCACGTGTTTTACCACCCTCAGTTTCTTCATCTAGTTCTAAAATAAAAACTCTGCAAAATCTCACTCTCATTTGGATATCTACACTTTTGAAATATATACTTGTTCCAGAAGTTCTGGTTTAGACCTCAGCAATACATGAATGCGTATAAGTGCACTTTGACCAAATATAATGATTATTTCTCCCTCTTCTCACTTCACATTGCTCCTACCTTAATATATGCTAATACAGGCTTTAGAAAATCAGCTAATGTACTCTACCAATGGTCTCTGGAGAAATATTAAAGTAAATATCAAATTCCAGCACAGATGTTACCTATTACTGTCTTCTCTAGTCTGTATCCTAATCTGACTCAAACACAAATGTTTACTGGATATAATGATGTAATGATATAAATACTTCTCAGTATGATGAAAAAAATGTTGTGTTAAGTCATCGTGCAAATTAATTAACCAAAACATTTGCTGAGGGAATGTATTTTGTTGTTTTGTATATGTGATGATAATAACACCTACTGATATCCAGATTTGCTGGAAAAAAACTAAATTAATACTATTTCAATGGTATGAGTAAGATTTAGTAATGTCAACATTTTAAATTAAAGGTCATTGACACCGTATCATTATTTTTATTTGAAAGTAATGATGTCAATGGGAATTTTTATTATGGTAGCTGTGACTTGGTTGAAAGAATTTATTTTATAAATATATACATATATCATAGAATCATTAAGGTTGGAAAAGACCTCTAAGATCATCAAGTCCAACCATCAGCCCAACACCACCATGCCTCCTAAACCAGGCCCTGAAGTGCCACATCTCCACGTTTTTTGAATGCCTCCAGGGATGGTGACTCCACCACCTCTCTGGGCAGCCTGTTCCAATGTTTAACCACTCTTTCGGTAAAGAAATTTCTCCTGATATCCAATGTAAACCTCCCCTGATGCAACTTGAGGCCATTTCCTCTTGTCCTATCGCTAGTTACTTGAGAGGAGAGTCCAACACCCACCTCACTACAACCTCCTTTCAGGTAGTTGTAGAGAGCGATAAGGTCTCCCCTCAGCCTCCTCTTCTCCAAACCAAACAATCCCAGTTCCCTCAGCCTCTCCTCATAAGACTTGTTTTCTAGACTCTTCACCAGCTTTGTTGCCCTTCTCTGGACACGCTCCAGCAGCTCAGTGTCTTTCTTGTACTGAGGGGCCCAAAACTGAACACAGTATTCGAGGTGCGGCCTCACCAGTGCCGAGTACAGGGGCACGGTCACTTCCCTACTCCTGCAGGCCACACTATTCCTGATGCAAGTCAGGATGCTGTTGGCCTTCTTGGCCACCTGGGCACCCTGCCGGCTCATGTTCAGCTGGCTGTCAACCAGCACCCCCAGGTCCTTTTCTGCTGGGCAGCTTTCCAGCCACCCTTCCCCAAGCCTGTAGCGTTGCATGGGGTTGTTGTGACCCAAGTGCAGGACCTGGCACTTGGCCTCGTTAAACCTCATACAATTTACCTCAGCCCATCGATCCATATGTGTGTGTGTATAAACAAAAGCATACACGCAAAAAGCAGTGCCAGATAAATCCTCCTGGTGATTTTTTTTCTTGAGGATTTGTTTGAGTCTATATGTAGTTTAGAAAGGAGGGTATTGTTATGTTTTATTATAGTCATCTAGTTCTGATCTGCATTGTGAACTATTATGCTTACAGATGTTTTCTTGCTTTGCATATTTCAGTGGGCTTTGCGGACATATTTATTATTAGTCATTATACTGGCAGGGTTTGTTGCTTTTCCAGTTTATAATTACATGTCACTTATAATAGATATCTAAAAACTGTAATATGGCATAAGGGAGCAGTCAAAGAACAGGCACAGAAAATTGTACAAAATGCAAGGAATTTTTTAGTTTGCTTCAATATTGTTAAAATTGCCTCATGGGCTTTTATTATGAGAGTTGACAAAAGAAGTTTCAGGCTATAGGATGATTGCTGTCTGAATGCCAGAAATGCAACATGAATATTTCAGTAACATAACACACTTGCATTTTAGTAAGAACAAGTTCCACAAGTTTATGATTTTTAAATATCCTTGGATATTTGCCTCTCGAATTATATGAATTCTTCCTCAGAATGAAATCCCTTCCTGCATAGTTAACCATTAAAAAGCCTTCTGTGAATTGATGCGATTCCTTCATAAATCAATTAAAATCTCACAAGAAGCAAGTAAGCACAGCAAAAGAGTGTTTTGTATTTTCCTGTGGAGAACACAATGACATGTCTGTATGGTTATGTTTATACTTTTAATTGAAATGTTGCCCTATGCGTAGCATCCATCCTGTGATTGAGGTGCGTGTGATGTCTTCTGGAGGATTGGGGTGAAGTTCATGTGGCCTTGCCCAAGCGTGATCTGTCTTCTTGGGGCAGTCTGGGAACCGTGCTGGACCCTAAGCTTTTCTTAAGGATTGCTCTGGAGCTTGGCCTCATTGTTTGCATCTAACAAATATAGCTGGGTGGCAAGTCTGGGCAGGAGCCTAGGTTCAGGCTAATGTCTGATTGACATTGTAGGTGTAGTGATGTCATCCTCTTCAGAAAAGGTTATAAATACACACGAGACTTTTTTTTCTTGGATTGTCTTATGCTTCCTTGAGTTGCGTATAAAGAAGCATTAGCACTATTACATATATACATCCAAAAGATTTGATCTGAAGATTTTAACGTGTTCTATGTAACTGTGTCTAGCGGTGGCGTGCAGAATCAGACAGATGAACGAGCTTTCTCTTTGAACAGGAGCTGCACCATTTACAATGGACTGTGCAGAAACAGGGGAAAAGGAGAATTAGTACCTACCAGGTCCATCTGTTAAAGCTTTATGAATGCTTTCTCCCCTTTCTCCCTGTAAACGATTCCCTGGAGGAAGATAATAGCTTTTGTGGAGTCAGTTAGGATTCTAGGCCTTGCATTTCAAAAGATGGAGCACTTCTTTTTTGGAAATGTTTCCATATCTTTTTAGAAGGCACACGTAATTTAGAAGGCATAAAGCAGCACTGCATTAGCAATCGTAGCACTCCAAAAATCTGACAGACCTTTCATAAGTTTTCACAAAATACAAAATCTACTGAATCTAGTAATACATTGCAATTTCCCTTCCTATTGAGCAGTGTACTTTTCACAATCTATATTAGCTGAGAAAATGCATCTCATAAATTTCAGTGAACTATATTGCTTTTATTCTCCTCAGTTGGCCCTGCATCTGTATCTGTCCTTAGCTGTGGTTATGTACTTCAAAAGGGACTTGAAACAAGTTACAATATACAGTCTTATCTTTTGGTGTGGCTATTCATCTCTTTGTGTCCTGATGAGTACGTTTGCTTCTGATCACAAATTATACAGACATTCAAAAGGAGAGAAAGCAAGTAATGTTTCTGCAGAATAGGTCCTGTAGATTTAATCATAATTTATCTGGTAATGTATAGGGAATAAATGATTTTATATGTGCATTTCCAATGTGATTGTGATCTGACATTCTGACATATGTTCTTTTTAATAACTGACATATATATATAGGGGCATATATGTGCATAAATATATATGTATGTGTATAAATCACATTTGTAATACCATAAAAGAAATTTAGTGCCACTACTACCTCAGTATTTGTATATCCACTTATTCCTCATGCATTATTATTCTTTCTCCAAGATTTTTCTGAATTATCTGCCCTAGAATATTTGAGATAGTATACTACAATTCACTGTAGTACATAATTTAATTTGTGTGTGTGTGTAAGATGTCTGTGTTTGCAGTTCACCTCGTTCTTCATAGTTTTTGAGGGCTACTCTGTGTCTATGTGTCTATTTAGTACACTGACAGAATAAAAACTTCTGACGTGACAGAATATTGCTAATGTCCTTGGGAAGCAGAAATTGTACTCAAGAAGCAATGTTATATTGTAAATGGTGCAAAATATCTGTACTTTTGGATACAGTAAAGTATCCAAATGACCCCCAGAATAATAGAAACAGAATGGAATTTTTAAAGCTATTGAGCTGTGTGGGATGAGCAAAATGGTTTATATACCAGTCAATCAGTTTGTATCAAAGTTATGGCTGGAATTTGTCACTACAGCCCAGCACTGTCCAGCAGCTAGAAGACAAAATTGTCAAATGGAAATCTTCAAAATCACTAGCCAACTATGCTCTAAAATCATAGAGCTGAAATATGAAACTGAATGCTCTTATTTCCTCTTCAGCAGTTATTTTGAGGCTATATTTTTAAGAAGCAAGCAAGGCTAGAAACTTTTTAATTAAATCCAGGATTTTGAGGTAATAAATGAATTTCACAATCTAGATATTTAAGAATATTATCAGATATCATGAGACTCGTGATAAAATAAAAGGAAGAGGGATCTTTCCAAGGACAATACAGTAGGATTTGTATAGACATGGTACCATTTAAACTATCCTATGTTTTCTTTGCTGAGGTCATCTGGACTTCTTTCATACAGCATTTATAAGGACTTCCTGAAAGTTCAGATGCCTAGTTTAACTGTGAAGACAGGACAGTTTGTTATGCAATTGTTTGTCCATTAGCAAGTACAGGGAACCCTTCTTTACCTATTTTTCACATGGGGGCTAGCATCCTAACTTGAAATGGATAATTGTGATACATTGGATTAAAGTAGCAAATGTTATGCAGTGCGTTACCTGTAAATGTGTGTAACTGCATATGGATTCTCACATATGATGCACACAAATACATTCTTCTTTTCAAAGAGTAGTTTAAGTATCCACATTGTTCATGAATCTAGATCAGCAGTTCAGTATGAGAGATTAAGGCAGGAGTAAATAGGAAAAGTATACATGGGAAGGGAGCCAGTCTCTTTTCTCCATTGGAACATTGCATCTCTGGTTATGAATAGCGCTGTTATCTTTCAAAGAAACACAAAATACTGTCAATGCTGTATTTCTCTCAAACTTCAGGTAGACTAAATAAGGGATGTTGAAAACATGTTTTTTACCACATTACATTTTAAATTACGTGCTTTTGCTTTTCAGCTGAGATCTGCAAGAATACCTTCCCTGATTCAAATCTGTTCCAGATTCTTTCTTGATCCTAATTATGAATGAAATAATATCTCTTTCTCAAGGTCTAACCTTGTTTTCTCTTTCTATTTTTTTAATGCTATGCAATAAGTAAATAAATATAGCATCAAACTAAGTGTTTGAGTGGCAAAGACTTCATGGTGATCTCCACTGCCATTTAAACCACTGTTCCCAGTTTTGTAGTTACAGTATTTGGGATTGATTTGTGAATTTTGCACCTGTTCTTAATTGTTAGCTGGATTTGTTTTGCTACTGTGTTGTCTTATATAGGAGATCTGAAAAAGACAGCAAATCAGAATGACAGGGCCACACCTGTAAGTTATTATAGAGGTTGCTTGAAAAATTACCAAGGAAAAACCCACTTTATATAGGTATCTTACAAACTGCTGAAAAGAGATTTTCCTTTATTCAGAAGAATACATGTGTCGGCATGGACCAGCTCAGGAGTTTTGTTAGGCTGTGAATCAGTTTCTAGCTATTGGTTGCCAGCTTTACTTTCCAGCCTCTCTTCTCTGGTTCCTTTTCCTTTCTGTTCTTTCTCTCAGAATTTTTGACTTTCAAAACTCCCATCTGATTCTTGTCCTTCTTCATTTTCTTCTTCCTGTTTGTCCTTCACCAAAGCACGTTGCCGAGTCATCTGCTACCATGCTGAACTGCTGCTTCAAAAAGCTGTTCTTTCTTTCCTAACCTGGATGAATGCCATGTTCTGTGGAGAGGGCAGGAGCCTGCCAGAGCACATGTTCAAGAAATACTGCATTAGAAATGAAGGAGGGAAGTAGAAGACAATGCCGTT
Organism: Fregata magnificens; assembly: GCA_013389945.1. Lineage (NCBI taxonomy): Eukaryota > Metazoa > Chordata > Aves > Suliformes > Fregatidae > Fregata > Fregata magnificens. The sequence continues at coordinate 20,307 of WAAD01012237.1, read as the reverse complement.
CTCGACACGTGGGCCTTATTTCATTTTAGTGCCTTTTTTTTTTTTTTTAAGTCTGACTTTCTGTAATTTCTATGACCATAGAAGAGTAAAGAGAAAGTTCAGTTTAAAATCTTTAATACCTTTTCTAGTATGCTCAAAACAATGAATGCATATGTTCTTAGATTGTAGGACTTGCTTCTGCTTCAAAGAGTTTCTAGTATGGTCATGGTATGTTCCTGCAGCAAATTAGCTAGTCAACAGTTGGCTGTGTATGTTCACACATGGTCCTGCATTACTAGAACCTGATCTTGCTGTAATAGAGGTTTTATACTTAGCCTTCCATGTTCCCTTATTAAGGACCAAGATTCAGTTGTTATAATTGAATGGATACTGGTTTTTTTGCCTTGCTGTTTGAATAATCTTGCCTTGAATAAGAAATACAGCTATTAGCGTTTATAGCATTTATACTTAATTTTGGTAGTGAAAAATGGCAATTGAGAAGGAAATATAAATTAGACATATACAAGAATTTCCAAGAATTCTCCATTAAACTGCAATTATTAAATACTTCAAGTCTACTTTGAAGGCCTCACTTCATCAAACTGTTCCAGGCAAGCAGACTTTACTCTTTTGCAGAACCAGGTGCAACTGGGAAATTACCCAGTGCATAGACTCTACTTACCAGGGCCAAAATAAACAAAAATTTAAAAAGCTACACAAAGTCAAAACCTCTGCATTTAGTAACATACAGAAAGCCAGAGAACTAATGTACATTTAGGACATAGTTTTGCAAATGTGCATGATGGCACCTTTATGCTCCTGGGAAGCCCTTGAGCTGTATGGAGCCACTCAAATGTGGAGTTTAATAACACATTTGAGTTACTTTTTAGCATGTAAATAACATGTTTATAATGTTGTACCTTGTTGAGTTATTTTTATAAAGGATTAAAATATCCTTATTGCATTCTACTTTCATAAGGTACAAGTTTTGTATCATGTAGTATTGTAGGAAAATCTTTGTAATTTATCTTCTTGGTTCACTGTACAAGCAGATAAAGGAGATAAATTATTATTTTCAAAAATATTGGATTTGTGTGTAATTAGTTGCATTTATTATGTCCATTAATTTTCTTTTCATTTGTTATTTCTATTCATAAAGCATTTGTGAGAAAACCATGCTAAATGTAATGTCCTAGAAAGCTAGAATTTCTGTAAAAAAAAACAAAAAAAAAAAAAAAGGAAAGGAAAAAAAAAAGGCCCAACATGAAACCCCAGAGCCTCTGTGCAGTAGTCATCAGTAATAATGTTTAGTAACTTCGAGATTAAAAAAAAGCAATGAGACATTTCAGATACGGTTTACTTTACACCAGGCAGATTTCGGGTGCGATTGTGCTGCAGCACCACCTAGTGCTCCAGGGAGCTGAAGGAATGCCCTAGCAGCTGCTGTTGCTGCTGAGGGGAAAAAAAAAAAAGGCGGGGGGGGCGAGTTTGGTATCACATGCACAGAGCTTTGGAACATCTAGAGTAATTTGCAAGGTTTTTTTAACTTTTATCTGACAAAGAATTGTTACTAGTGTGTCAAATTTAGCATAATAAGACTTACAAAATAAAATGCTTGACCTTGCAATGGTAGAGCTGATATAGAGCCCTTAGGGAAGGGTGTGTAGATTTATGTATATACTTATATTTATAAATATTTATACTGGTACTCCCATGAAACATTCAATTTCTACAGTGCTTTATATGAGAAAAATAGCAGCCTGGCAATGCTGCTAATGGGAGACAGTGTTTAACTTAAGGGTGTCCCTGAAGAGGAGACCTATAACCCCAGAAGTTTCTCCGTGGATACAAAATTACAGCTTCTCCAGTTCTGCATGGGTCACTGGATAAATTAATGTTTTAGTTGTTTTTACCCACTATTTTAAAGTTGCTTACGCAGTGCAAGTTAGCATGATCATACCCCCTGTATACTTGATATAATGCAGACCAGACAGACACATTATGGCTCGTACTGAAGTCCAAAATAAACTGGTAGCAAAATCAGGAGTAAGAACAAGTTCTTTCAGTTCCACCAATCCACGAGACCACTGCTGTTATCATCCCTTCACGCTCTCAGGCAGTTCCTAAGGCAAGCTCTCTCTCTATAATAGCATGGTTCTTTTACTGTTTTGTTTAAATTCACAATTTATTTTAATCAAAATGGGCTTTTATATTGTGCAGTAAGCATTATTACAAAACAAGTTTTCTGGAAGAGCTGCAGACATCAGTGTAACAACATCCTGGATATGTAATGTATCCAGCGTGATAAAGTTTGAGAAATGCCTTTCCGTATTAAGTAGACTAATGGATTTTGTTTACCTTCCTCTGATAAGTTAATGACCATCTAAAAATCTAAATATGTTTCTGAATAGAAACATGATAAACTCCTTTTATCCAAATGTACTCATGTTTTCCTTCACTGAAAAAACAAAACAAAAACTGAAAAAGATGTAAGATAGGCTGAACTTGAAGCTCAAAAGGAGGCTGATTATATGAGCTGGCATGTATTCTCGTAAGTATCTGTGTTCTGCCTTAAAACTCTCTGTGTGTGCTTTCTCTTCTTTTTTTCCTCCTGTGAAGTCCTATCAGAATTATTCACACATAACACATACAGCTGTGCACATCAAACCCTAGTAAGAAGCAATGTGAAACATGCAACAAAATACTGTACCGATTTTGTGTGTGGGATGGATAAGGGGCTGACAGTCCACTGAAGCAGTGATAAGACCAAGATTTTTGTATGCTGCGTTTCCCCTAAGCTCTGTTTTCTTTCTGTTGCCTTGGAAAAATATGTGCATTCATTTAACTATGGAATAAAACTGATTGGTCTTTTGCACAGTTTCATTTCGCTGCAACTCAGATGGACTGAAAGAACAGCTGAATAACTTGATATTGAAAACTTAAAGGTCATGAATATTGGATGTAACAGCTGTTTCCATTAAAAAAATTGCATGATGTAATCCCATTGCCTAGAAATGTCTGGAATGTGACAATCAGTCACTTGGAATAGGAGAAGGAAAACCAGTTTTAACCAGCCTTTCATTTCCTAGGAAAGACCATGTTTAGAGTTTTGCATGATTAAATCCTTCAGGGCAAAAGCTAAAACTGTCATTTGTCTAGCTATTGATTCTCTATGAAATATTAGAAATGCAGTTTAGAAAAATAATTCCTCTGCAGTAGCCTTACTCAGCTTTTGATTTTTCAGGAGGAGGATGAAATGTTGTAACAGAGAAGTCTGGCTCCACTTAGAGTCTTTCAATCACAATATATATCTCTGAATATGTCAACTCATACTTTGGAATGATAACGCATTAAGGATTTTTTTTTTTTAATAGGATATTAAGCTTGAAAAGTGTGGGTGAAATCTGTTGTCGGTGCACTTGTTTGCTAAAATAAATAGGAAGCCAGCATGCCAACATGTGTGCACTCCAAGCAGTCCCGTTTAATTTCTTATTTTCTGAAGGAAAATAATTTGAAAATGTAGGGAGGAACAGATTAAACTTTCAGTCTCTGCTGTGCGCAAATGGAAGATATGCTGCGACAAAGGGATACATAATAGGTATGCAGTGAAAAAAATTATTTGGCTTCTCAATGATTGTCAGTTTAAATGCCAGTAATGAAAATGCCAAAGACAGTTTTCACTGATGTTTTCTTTATCAAAAAGAGAGGTTAATGTCTATACCACTTCTCTGTGCCTCACAAAGGTGCATTTCTTCACATAATTTTTCTGAAGATGTTAAATGCAAATGCGTGCAGTAGGACCAGCACTTGGGACAGATTTGTTGTTAAACATCATTTTTTAATTAAATTATGGTGATACACATGCTGCAAAAACTGTCATGATAGAATTTATCTGTTTTGCTTTCAATCTATTTGCTGCTTCTAACTGGTGTGTTTTCCTTTTTTGCTTATGATGACTTAGGGGGGTACTTGGGGAAAATTTTAGGGGAAATGATGAAAATATCAGTTAATTTAAACTTCATTGAATTTGAACATTCCTATGCTTGTATTTAGACTTGGTTATATTAGTTGTAAGAGAATGAAACCATGCTTCTATTCTGATATCTTCAACCCCCAACTTGAATTTTATCTAAAAAGTTGCAGAACGACGTAATGTCACGTATCCAACACTTGTCTTGATACCCTTTTTGAATTATTGTGCATAAGTCTTTGATGTACTCCATGCATAGCTACACTTGTGTGAATTAGTAAATACCAAGTAGAAAAGAGATCTGAATTTTGGTCTCTTGCATCCCACTTGAGAACCACAGAAATATAATGGGCTGTAAACCAATTTTTTTTAATCATGCTCATTGAGTCACTTAAACAAACTGGATATCAGGCAGAGAAAGCCTATTCTTCTTTTGAGAATTTTTTCCAGTCAAATTGTACACAAATTTCTTTGCATAATTTTGATTTAAATTAATAGACATTTTTTCCAGTGAAGACTTATTTAACTGGAAAACTTGAAACTAGCTTAACTCATGTTATCCAGCTCTGTTTGCCAAACTCATAAAAGATCAGGTTGGTTGCAGATGAGGGCTGCATTCTTAGTCTATTATATAAAAAATGTGAGTTTGTAATATAAATTATGTAGGCTGTCTGGTTGGTAAAGATAGCATAAGGGAAAAAACATAGGTATTAAAGCCCAAACAAAAGTATATAGTTGAAAAGAGTTATAGTGGTGTTACAAGTTTGAAATGAGAAGCCTTTCATATCTTATTTCTGATATTTTTTTGCTAAAACACCCCAAAACCTCATTATTAACAAATCAAAAAAACCCACCCAATAATTCTATTTAGATGGTATAAGTCAACCCATGAGTGATGAAACTGATCATGGGTGTCACTTCATTGAATGTTTGCATTTTATCTAACCCTTCTACAAGTGTTTGTATTTCAGGGAAAATATATGACTCATTAATTTTACCCCTGAGTTGTTTCCCTTACTGCCTTCTCTCTTTCACATCTCCAGAATAATTTGCTGAAAATGTGCCCCGTTGTGCAGAGCTACTAGCAATAAAGATCTTTCAAAACATTTATGATGAGACCATCCAGCTCTGCTGAATTATCCTCCTACAATGTAGCATTTGTTTATTAAATAGTCAGCTCATGTATATTATTCTGCCTATATTTCTTTCACCATGGATTTATTAATGATCTTTACAGTTTTTCTGGTTAAGATGGTAGTCCATTTCCAACTCATCAGCAGACAACATGCCTTTCTCACCCAACTTGACTCATCTATAGCTTCCTCCTGGAACAGGAAGTGCAATCAGCAAGTAAATTAGTAGCTAGTAATGCAAATGACATGCTGAGATGTGTTTCTTGGAGTTACCTGGTATTCAACATGAAATGGATTTCCTGCTATTAGACAGGTATGAATCAAGTTTCAAAGAGAGAACTGAGCTGCTAATCCTCAGTTATACTTTCTCAGCATTTTACAAGTTAAGCCCCAAAACAGAGGAAGCCCTTGCAGATTCATAGCATCTCAAAGTTTCATGCCACTGTTGCATATAAATTAAACATTTTAATTAACCTTGGAAAATCTATTTCATATTGTAAAAAAACATATAAACCTACTGTAGCCTAGGTATCTACCTGTTTAAGTACTAGCACTTGATGAAAACAGGTATTTTTCCTATGAAAGATATATGTCTGAACCAGAATTATTTGAAACTGGAACTGAAATAATTTGCAACTGAAATAATTTGAAATAATTTTGAGCTATGGTTTTTTAAAATTTGGGCAGAGAGCTTTATATAACATTGTTCTAAATGACTTCCGTAAAACCATGTAATGCAGTGTAGGATATAATTGAGCACAGAGAAAGCAACGGTGGCCAAACCTGAAAATGCTGCTTCAGTCAAATTTTTCTCCCCTCTACTCTAAAGTCAGTAGTCCTAATCTGCTTTTTTACTAAGCACTGAAACAAAACAATTGTCTTACTGGTATTTTTCCTGCTATTTTTGAATCAAATACTGTTACCCTCTTTTTTTTTTTTTTTAATTACTGCTTATTCCTATAGAAGTCAACCTTTTTATATGTTCAGGAATTGATCTAAAATGGAAAACACATCTATTTTAATGCAGATTTTGTGATTTCCAGGTTTTAAAAAAAGAGGATGTCTGAGAGGGGAAAGATCTTCCTTCTTAGAGTTTTTGACAGCTGAGGCTATCCTGCATTAGCAAGCCAATGCTTTCATGATGTCTTCAAATAGTTAGGTTATGATATTTTATAAGACATCTTCTCTTATAAAGGTATTCTTCTGAAAAAAGGTAATTGGTGTATCTGTGACAGTAACGTTTCTGTCCTTATGCTCAGAGTTCAGAAGTGTGTATGCATTCAGGTACTGTACTATTTCTGGTGACTACAGTATCCTTCTGAGTGTTGACCATCTCGAAGGTACATCAATAGTCAGTTCACCCAAAAACTCCAGCTCTTGATCTTGTGATATATTTGAGGACTCTGTCTGGTGTCTATATTGTATTTTAAATTTTGCTATTTGGGATACCTCTAACAGTCAGCTTGTTGCTAATTGTTTTGAATGCCATCTCAGGTTTGTATGTAACTCAGGATACACTTGATATTTTTAAATGAGGACACAATTAATTTATGTTGTTTTCACCATTGTTTCCTCAATATTCTCAATTCTCAAAAGTACATTTTGCCTCAGCTAAATTTTGCTACAAGATCAAGGGAGCAATTTCATTGTGATTAGTGATGTGTAGAACTTACTAAATCATTTGCAAAAGCAACCACTTTTCTTGGTGGGGATTCTTTTTGTTTGTTTGTTTTCATAATTTACTCTCTCCTTTAAAACAAATATCTCTCTCTTAATGGTGTTTCCGATTGTGGTGCTTTCAGAAAAGCTTGTCTTGTGTGTGTGCACGCACACAAGCTGGCTGACAATTATAGCTCTAATCTGGGGCAGTTGGAGGAGCTGTTTGTCGTGGTTCCATCTGTGAGGTTAGATCTGCCACTATTGGAAGTATGAGGATGGGTGGGAACAAGAAAGCTGATCCGTGAACAAAAAAGAAGAAAAGAGGGGGGGAGGAATGAGAAGGAACAACGAATGAGGGTGTGGAGCTATGACTGAGCCTTTCGACATGACTTTGAAATAGTTAGACAGCCAGAGAATTCAGAAGGAATCCAGGGCAAATCAGGGGTTACCAAAGGCCTGTACAGAAGAGGGAGCCCTTTTCAAGATAACCAAGGGGAAACTAAAAGATATTGTTAGAGTCCAGCTGTAATAAGTTCAGCTCTGTAAGTGATTTTCTCCTCCCGTTCAGAATGTAATAGGTAATTATTACAAATGTGAACATTACAAAAGTAACAGTCTCTGTTTTGTAAGTGATGAATCACTCCATTGAGGAAGTCATAACTTCCTATTAATACTTTTGTTCCAAGCATATGATCTACCAGGTCCTAAAATAAATTCTAAGCTTCCTAATATTAACCCAGTAAATATTTCCATTCCATTCGAAGCTTAAAAATGAAAATCAAAGTAAATTGCGGGTCAGATATGTACTTTTATGCTGTGAATTAGAGGGTCTCTCCTCTCCGAGATCAGCTTTACAGGGTTACCAAGTGACCAATATTATACTAGATTCTTTCCTGTCATAATGCCATAAACATTCTGCTGGAACTTAGGTCAGCGCTTAAAATAACCCTGCTAATTGCAAGTCTACAAGTGTCGGCTGAAATTTCACTTAGCTGCCATACAGCAGATCTGAATGCTGAGAAATCACTACTGTAGTTCTGAACGTGCAAGGGAAGAGCAGACAGGCCTAAACTTGATCTGCACAATAACACAGGTAGAGGCAGCAGACTATTTGCTATATTTCATGCAAAACAAAAGCTGTTGACTCGGCACTGAAGATGGATTGGGTTACAGATCATCTATGGCTTACTTGTCTGTCTTTTAAACAGACACTTGTTTTCTGAATTACTGGTTGCATGTAACTCCTTTAGCTGAGGAAAGGAGATGGGACAGTCTTTTTTTTTGCAAAGCTGATACCTGAAAACTCTCCTTCCAGTATAAATGAGGTAAGACACTATTAAAGTGAAATAGTTTACAAAACATTAGAAATATCTAAAGCAATAAATATTCAGTGTTTGCAAATTGTCTTTATCAGCAAGGGCAAATTTTTTTTTTAATCAGCTGGTTTTCAACTTCTAAGGAAGTATTGCATGGCCTAAATGTGTTTGGTTTGAAATAATACAATTCATTTCCTGTGCAATGTAAATCTAACTTGCAAAATTGACAGATCTTTTTCCCTGTGGATGTAGACTTCTGAATATTGAGAAAAGGTTGTTCAGTCTCTTTCACTCCCTGTTCTACATAATGTAAAGTTTCTGCAATCACAATCTTAGGCTTAAGCAATTTAAATCTTTCACTTCTGAAGGTAAAAAAAGACGTTTGTCATGTGTAAAGCTCTTAGTCCCATGTTTCGATGGGGAGATTATAGCTTTTTTGTGTGTGTGTAGGTGAAACTTAATGCTCAATCTTCTCTACTCCCTGAGACATTACTCAGCTAACTTTTTATAGGTCACAGTATAATTAGATGTAGACACTGTAAGATTATAATTACATTACTTTGGCTAAAACTTTGACCTATATTGTGAAGAGATGTGTTTAGTAAAGGCTCAGGAAACCAAGAGACTGAAAATAATGTAAGTAATGGAAAACATGGAACTTCATCATTATATCTAGATTTTACTACCTTTTTTACAAACTTAATAAATTCTGTAGCTCTTCATAGGGAGACTGAATGTAACATATGAACAGTCTGATGCTTATCACAATTACAATAATTTAGGAGACCATTTTCAAAATATTCTGTGAACTATAACCTTTCCAAATGCCCTTTGTTTTATTTTTGTTCTCAGCTCACAAAGTTGTGTGTGTGCCATGTCCTGAGGAATATGCTCAGACTGCTCAAAAGTGTCTGTTCTCTCTGCAAAATTATTCATTCTTTTGAAATTGTATCTACAGGAAAAGTTCAGGAATTTTTGGTCAGCCAAGACTGTAATCTTCAAAGATTTGCATTGCATTAAGACGATAAAGCCTTTTGACTTCCCTGAAGCAAAATTTGGCACAGGATGGAAAATTGTTGACTGATGTATAGTTTGTACAAGGTGCCAGAAGAATGGGAAATCAGCCATAGATTATGGCAGCAGTTACATCTGCTGTTTGGGTAGGAATTTGTCATTGACTTTTAAAAAGTTTTTACCTTTGCTCTTCAGCTAGCCCATGCATCAGTTGCCAATTGCTCTTGTTTAGACTTTGCCGGCTAAGCAAGTTAGGACCTTCATCTCTAGAATGGCAGTTGTTGCTAGTCATGAAAGTTTCATTTAAAGCTCAGAAGCATCAAGGAGTGGAAAATTCTGCTACAGCTATACGGGCTTAGCACGAGACTAAGTGTAGTAGGTGCTTATTACATAAATATTATTGCTCCATTTCTTATCCTTTTCTGAATGCTGTTTCAGATATTGAAATGCATCAGTAAAGTAGGAGTCTGAATTCTTTCTGCTCCATATAAGAACTAGAAGGATCTTTTTGGTCTTCCATGGGTATGGCTCTATTACCATTTTAGTTTGGGTTGAAAGTGTGATTTTTGAAGTGAATCTGCTGTTTATCCCCATTCAGCACTCTTGGGTTCATGCTGGAGAGCAGTCTCCCTGTGTGCAAACTGCTTGCTATTGCTCACAGTCTTTGCCAACTAGCAGTTTCTTTTTTTTAATTTGTTTTCTCAAGCCCTTTGTCTCTATGTTTCATTTGTTGTCACATCTGTAGTGATATTTTCTTTTGCATTTCATCTGAGTTGATACTTTCTTGTGCAAGTAGTTTTTACATTTAATGTATATGTGATTACCTTGAATGAGTTAGAGATAAACTTAGCTGGTATAGTATTTGCCTTTCCCATACCTATTGCCTGTACTGATAAGTGAAGACACTTTCTCAGAAATTAATATTTTTGCTGGTTTGTTTTGTTTTTGCAGTATGCTCACCTCAGAGACAAAAAATCAGAAAGCATAGAGTGAAGTTCAGTTTTGATTATTACCTGAATTTTATTTTCAGTCTGCGAAACACAGTTTTCATACTGTATTTTCTATAAATCTTTGTTAAAAATGTTTTCAGGAGAGATTTTTGATTTATTTTGATGCTCCTAATCCCATTTGAAATTGTAAAAGACATAACAAAATGTAAAAAGTAATGGTAGATTTTAGAAATTTTTCACAGTGTGAGCTTCTAAAGAAGGTATGGCTAATGTCTCAGGAACAGGTCATTACAATGAGCAATTTTGTCGTCCTTCGTGCTCATGCTTCAATCTCAGAGTGAGAGACTGCTCTATTCATTACGAACTAAATATGACTTCCCCCAGCCCTTTATTAAGAGAGCTAAACAGTCAGCATAGGTTTTAGGATGTCTTCTTGCTGGAAGTTAATTTATAGTAATGGGTAAGAGGAGTCATAATGTTCTACTTAACATATTAGTGTTTGGTTAATGTATTTTTGGAGGGCAGGATATTGAATTATAGGCAGTGCTAGAATTTTAAGAGAATGGATGTAGAGGGGATATATATGTTAGGTTTGACAGACTTGCTGTTATCAATACTATTTCAAGAACTTCTCAGCTGACCGGCACTTGGCCTTGTTAAACCTCATACAGTTGGCCTCGGCCCATTGATCCAGCCTGTCCAGATCCCTCTGCAGGGCCTTCCTTCCCTCGAGCAGATCGACACTCCCGCNATTTATTTTTATAATATATTTTATATATTATAAAATAATGTAATAATAAATAATAAAATATAAAAGCTACAGAATCATCTAAGAATGCAGGCTTTTGGGGTGTATGGGGGACATGTTTCTTGTTATCAGTTCCAGACCAGAAATCATGGGTTTGTGGTCAGGGCTGCTGCAAGTGTTTTTCTTTCCAAGACTGTCATATAGTAACACTGTCTTCAGCCTCCCAGAGTTAGTCAGTCCCTCATTGTCCATGGGCATTTTTTATTACCTGTGCATAAGGTGGAGACTTAGTCCGGCTACCTCTGCTAGGCAGAGTGAATCAGGCTTTGGCAGGAATATTAGCTCGAATGTGATACCATGAGAGTACAGTTACTGTATTTCCAGGGTCACATCCAGTCCAGTAGCAGCACGGCCACTTTATCGCAGAGGAAGGCCTGTGAGCAAAGCTAGGTGTCTGCAGACCCAGCTCAGTTGTTCCAAGAAGAATATGGAAATATGAACATTTGCAATTTGATGTGTTTCTTACCTTTCCTTCTTCCCTGTCTATACTTCAGGCTGCCAAAATCTGGGGATCCTATGCCATTTCTTGTGAATCTTATTATCTGAGGAAGAGGAAAGATTTGACTTTGTGTAAATTCAGGATTCAATTTGAGGCTAAATTGATGATGACTATTTTTGCAGGAAATAAGAATATTTACAAGTGAATAAAATACACAAATATGCATTTGAAGTTTGAAGTGACTTAGGTTCATTAACTTCCACACAGACAAGTTCAGCTATTGAATTTCAAAGGGTTAGTTTACAAGTCCAGGCATGGCAACAGCCTTTCTTTTTCTCATTGCGCCTGCACAGTGGTAAGAGTTACATTCATCACTGACAACTACAGTCTAGACAAAGATAATTTATAACTTATCTCCATATAGCTAGAAAATAAAACGGCATATAAAGAAATGCAAGGCTGTTGATAGATAAAACTGTTCTTTTCTCTGTCAGCATAAGAAACAATTTATCTCAACCAAAAACACAGGCCATGCTGTCTTGCTTTCTTAAAGATCTGAACAACACTGACTATGAAGTGCTTTATAAATCAAGTTAGCAACATGTAATAAATATATTTGCCTGTACATACGTATGTGTGTATATAAATGAATAAATATTTAAATAAGCACTGTTCATTTCCCGCTTCCTTCAAGGCACTTCAGTCCTAGTGTGTACTGCACGAGTACTTTCTCAAGCAGCATCAACATCTTAACAGCCATTAAGCCTGTCAGTCCTTTACACTGGAAAGTTGTCTTGTAAAGCTAAACCTGGCACTATTAGGGGAATTATCCTGCTAGAGAACAAGCTGACTTCTCAGAATTGTCACATTGGAATATGCTATGTATGAATATGCTGCTGGAGTATGCTCTACAGTGTCATAACATGTTTCTAAAGTACTATTACAGTGTATTTAAGTAGTTTTATCTATAATATTATGTCTAATTTTAAAATTAAATATTTAGTTCTAAATACAGTATTAAAATGCTAACGACTGGCACTCTCAGTCTTATAAGCAGGCAGGACAAGCATCTATTATTAATGACACTGAATTTTAGGTTCCTTAGAGCCAATTTAATTGGAAATAAGTGCTTCGTTGTGTCTATTGGATATGGCAATTTTTACTAGATTATGTTAGAAGTATTTGTGCTTAAAGTACTCCAGATATGGTATAAAATCTGAGTTTTGATCATTTGCTATTTATACAGTATCCTCTTTACATCTAAATCAAAAAATCAAGGATATTATGGACATGATTTTTTTTGAAAAGAAGATACCATACACAAACATTTAAATATACATCTATTTTAACCAATAGCCACCTGTGGGATGACAGTGAGATTTGGAAATAATCAGACAGTACAAACTGCTAGATAATGTATGTTAGTTGTTTTTATATGTGAAGTCTCATGTAAGCATTTTGATACTTGCCAAAAGCCAATAAAGTAGTTTGGATGGTTCAGTTAGCTTTGGATGTCATGCCAGTCCCAGAATTCCAGGTTTCCAATTCAGTCTCCATTATATTCCTTCTCTAAAAAGTCTGCAAAAAACCTACTGTATTCCTTGTTCTGTGGATGTAAATTCGGCTTTTTGTTTAGTTTTGTGTTTATTACATTTGAGGCCGAAAAACACAGGAATGTTCTCCGTGACCTATGTTGTACCTATCACAAACTAATTAGGAATGATTTCTAACATATTGCCTAATTAGGAAACATAATATAGGGTTTGATTTGCCTGCTAGAAGAGCTCTTTCCATAAGTAAATCAAGAAATTCCATGTGCACTTTCAGAAGTGAAATGAGAATAAAATCTTGTACATTTTAGATGTCTTTAAGATTCAATCTTCTAACTTTTTTATATTTTTCTAAAATTTGCTCTTTTATTTCTTCATTTGCATAAAACTTTAAGTTTGTAAAATAGTAATTTAAGCTTTCTACTGATCTTTCAAATTGTTCTTCCTCGATATAGCAAACTTAGGTGTGGTTTTTTGTTTGCTTGGTTTTCTTTTTTACTAGCACTGATGTATATTCTAACCATGACTCTTATAAGAGAGTGAGCGATATCTAGTGTGGAACAGGCCTCCTGGTACACTGAGTAGGTGGTAGCTGTTTCAGACTACTGGAAGTACCTCCACATGCTTGGAGTGCTTTGTAATTGTTACTAACTTATTGGAGGATCTACAAGAGCTTTCCAGCTGACTTGAACACTTCTCATTCTGGAGGGAGGGCAGGAAGGTCACGAACAGCAAGCAGCATGCAAGATAGACTATAAGGCTTCTTTTACATGTTTCTGAACCAAGCAAAAAAATCTCAGCGATCCCTGTAAGGGTTCAGGCATTAAATGTTAGCTTTCATTGAACAACATGAAAGGGAACAACAGTGCTAATAAAGCAAAGTCTGCTAATAAAGAACAAGAGAGTTTGTGTCCTTTTTGCTGTCCTCAACAATGACTGATGGAAAGTAACTTCAAAAACATGTCACAGAAGCTCTTGGAGGCTTAGCTGCACTGATATAAAACAGCCACTTATCTTGAAAACTTCCTATCATGCTATCAATTTTCATTATAGAAAACTTGGCACAGATTGTAGGTCTTCACTTCTGGCCTCTTCCAGAAAAGAAGGGGGAGCACAGTTACCATGTTGAGCATTTGACATGAGAGTAAAGAGTCTCACCATTCTTCATGAAATTGTTACAGCCACTAAGCTTTAGCCAAAGAGAGTGAATGAGGTTAGCGTTCTGTGGCTTGAGCAAGTCAAAACATTTTGACTAAAATTTTTCTCTTGTGTTCTGCATGTCTATGCAGAAGGGCTGAATTTTTCTCCTGTGCGAACTTGCAGTTCCTTTTATTTATTTATTTTGATGTCTTACATTTCTGTAGTTTGTTGATGCCTAAAACACTTTGTGCTATTTATGTGGGGTTACACTTTGTTCGTTATTTGTTATTTCAAGAATGAGACTTCTTTTTCTCCAAGAAATTTCTCTTTCATCTAAACTCTTCTAAGAGCAGCTGATCTCCACCAAAGACCCTAATTAAGTCTATTGAGTTTAATAAGAACAAGAGTCTTTCTGAACAAGTCTATAAACTGAAAAATCTTTTAAGAGAAATGCACCTACTTTCTTGTATAAGCAATAAAAAGAGATTGGCTCATCAGAAAACAAAACTCAGACAACGAAGATCTTACGGCCCTGCAGAAGGCTTAAGGAATTGTTGAAATTTTCTTGTTCCATGTCAAGAGTAATTCCAAATCTTCTTCAAACTAAAAATGAAGAGACAACAAAAGTGGGACATATTTAAAGCTGAGCTGTCAGAGTAATTGGTTGACTGCATAAAGCTTTGAAAACTCACTGTTTTCAAAAGGATAACCATTTTGCTGGAAAATTACTGAACTATTAGTGCATTAGCATTGAATTCTGCTAGTTATTTTATATTGTAGATCAAATGATGAAAGTCCTGATCAAATAATAGCAGTGGTCGTCATCTTTCTGCTTCTTCATGTAGCTGACATGATTGTTTATCACATTCAATTTTTGTATGTCTTGCATGAAATGATAGTAGGGGTTTCCTCACAGCCAGTTTACTACTCTCTACATTGAGGTCAAAAACTATCTCGTTGTGGCCAGGCTACCAAGAACTGGTTGTTTTAGCTACAGCAGAGTGTATATGTCCTTCCATTTGCATCCTCAACTTTCATTTGCATGTGGTAATTTGAACTTATTAGAAATGCCTTTAACTTCCATTTAGTACATATGGCTTGCAGAAGCAAAGGTAGTTATCTTAGACGGTTGCAAAATATGTCCTACATACTTCCATTATTGCAGAAAAAGTAGAGAGTTGTGTGAAGAGATCTATAAGGCATTTGAAGGATGTTTTAGTAAGTCTTCATTCTTCCATTTCAGTAGATATGAATATATAATACACAATGAGTATGCTTAATATAAAGCTACCTCATCATTTTTTCTCTTTGTGATCTTAAATGATCAGTGCAAGATAAATATATATGTATTATTATCATCTTCCAATGAACAGGCATTTGAAAAATGCTTCTTGCTTTTCAACACTTGCCTCTACTACCAGTTGCTTGACTAGGTTTTCACACAGGTCTGGGTTTTGGTATTTTTCCTTTTTTGTCAGAAGTAGCTAGAATCAAAACCTGCTACTGTATTGCACAGTTCAGTACCATCTATCCTCTTGCATGAAAAACTGCTCTAGAGTACCTGTGCAACACTTTCTTCCAGGGAGCAGTACAAAACCAGATTTCAGTGAGCACAAATATGACTTTTTCTATCAAGTTTTAAATTTTTTTACAGACTATTTTTAAAAATTTAGGAAGTTAGGTCTTTATAAAAATCAGTATGCTTTAACATGCTTAAAGTAAGATAAATGAAAAGTTGTATGTTACTCATTGAAGAAATGTACAGCGATAATTTTAATGGGCAAAGTCTCTGAACATTGTGGGCTTGGCTCATTACAGGGTGTACAAGAATATATTTCTTATTCTGAAGGTTTCAAAGGGTTTTCAGGTCATAACTTTAGGCACATTACACAGTGGAACCAGTGTAAGTTCAGGAATATGAAAGCATCGTCGAGCTGCAGATGTCACATCGCTTCCCGCACCAAATTAGTTGCCATATTCAGTTCATGTATGTGGTTTCTTACACAAATGAAACTCATGCATCAATTTTACTGATGTCAGGAATATCCCAGAAATGGCTAGCCCAGATTTGTTTACGTGATGCTCTTTCAGTACAGTTCTGAGGTGCCTCATTTTACTGCCATAACTTCTCCTGTGGTTCTGCAGTTCAATCCCATCCCAGGCCTTATAGTAGATTGTTTTTGTGCATCAGCTACCTGAAGCTTCCTGGGTGGACTAAGTATTTCCTTTCACTTAAGAATCTGGCCTGTGGTGAATGCTGTGACCAGAAAGTCTTTTTACATTAAAGTACTAATTAAACTTCATAGGGGAAATAAACATTTGAAAGCAGTCTGTCTTTGCAGCCATCCCCTCCTGCAGAAAAGGTACAGGCTGGCCTGGGTTCATACGGCACTGCAGCTGGTCCTGGAATAGCTTCAAGCAGCAACTGCCCTGCTTCTGGACAAAAGGATCCTTTTGCTTCTTCCCAGTGTGCTTGATCCTTTGGCCTCAGCAATGGCCCATATGGCAAAACAAATGGAAGTTGCTGGAATCCCACAGGAGCTTCACAATTAGCATTTCAGACATTGTTACTTAACAGCCTGAAGTGCTTAGCAAGTGATATCATATCATACTCCCTTCTTCCTTTCTTCTTACTCATTTTCCTTGCAGATTGATAGTAAACCAGTATAATTGCACAAGAAACATCCTAATAAAACACGTCCCATAAGCTATTAATGAATTATTACAGAGCAGCTCCATGTCTGTAACAATCCCAGACAAACCATTACTATTTTACCAACTTGGTCAAAGAATTGGTGATTTGACATCAATTTCACATTATTTTGAAGTATAGAGATATAAGAATGTAACTCGCTGAATCCTGAGATAATAGAATACAGTAGAAACATGCCTACTTAGAGTTCACCAAACTGGATATTTATTTGTCAAAACTTTTTTGAGCAATGTTTGCACAATAGAAAGTGGAACATCTTTTCTTGCAAGTGTGTCACAATGACTAGTCTCCTGTAACACCTGAAAATTTCCATTGAAGAAATCTGTTTGAAAACAGGGCGCTCTCAAAGGGAAAAAAAGAAAAAAAAGAAAAAAAAAGAAAAATATTTTTCTACAGGGAAAACATGCCTGTCAAATTAACAGGTTTCCCATATTCCAACAAGTTTCTGAGAATTTTAGCAAAAGGTAAAATGAAGATTACTTACTGGAATTTTGCAATGATGAAAACGTCACTCACTTATAATAATGTGAGTAAATTAATCAAAATAAAAGCCAAGCTGGGAAAGAGAATAATGTGCAGAAGAGGATGGTGCACCACAAAAAGTTACTATCAGTAGTATGTATATTATCATGAGGGAAGAGCAGAGAAACTTACTATGAGGACCAATGTGTTTCCAAGCTGTTGCTGTCAGCAGAATGCAGGGTCAGTCTTAGAGCCCTTCTGGTAGCTATTTTCCTGCTGCATTTTGCATTCTTCACCTGGTAAAATGTATTCGTTTCCCCTAGCCACTGAATGCCACAGTGATACCAGCTGTAGTACTAGCACTTCAGCTCACTTTCTGACAAACTTGTGGCTCGTAGTGAGTCTAGAGCTTTCCATGGCAGTTGATTTTGCTTAGTCAAATTCTGGATTTTTCATGTATGGTTATTTTCTTTGACATAATCGTTTACTTAAAAACAGCTGCGAAAAAAATGTGAGTAGCATTTGCTCTTAAGGTTTCACCAGTAATCCAAAATAGAAGAGGACAATTTTATCCTTATTGTAACTGATTGTTTGGAGGTACACACAGGTAGAGATGAAAAACTTTCTCTGTGAGAAGTCAGAGTGCATTTTAAGGGAAAAATACCTTTCTGAAAGCTGCAAATCTTTATTCATTTAGCAGTAAAAAAACCCTCTCTTGTGCTCGCTC
>WAAD01012234.1:29502-63952 GCA_013389945.1 Fregata magnificens | reverse complement strand
TCCCTCTCTATTCATAAACAGCAGGTCAAGCAAGGTCAAGGATGGTGTGACTGTGGCTTTACAGTGGAAGCCTGGCCAAGAAACAAACTACTGTTCTGCTGTTCCCCCTCCATCCTCATGGACACACAATAATGTCAATTAGCTGAAAGGCTTGCAAGGCTTTCACTGCTTGTGTGCCCTCATTTTAGTTCTACAGGCACATCTGGCAGTGTCACGCTTCACTAACACTAAGTGGTAGCATATAAATGGGTGAGAAACAAATGAAGGAATATTATTAGCCAATATGAAACTGCATCAGTCATGTTAAGATAGTTTTAAAGTAATAGCTATTGTCATTTTAATTAGAAGAAAATGCATACCATTATTAATATCTAGCAGGCAACGGTAAATAGTTCATCACCAGGAATATGCTAGGCCTATTGATTTTGTACAATATCACTGAATGAAGTCATAACTCTGAACTCTTTTAACAAGACATAATCCCATTTTTGTAAGATATTTATTTTCAAGAGGTGGTTTTAATCCTTTTTGTGTGTTTGGGAGAATGTGGGATATTTTATTTTCTTTAGTTCATTTGTATGTTACAAAAGGCCAAATATATTTTTCTTTTTACAAACAGGGTGATGCCAATTGCTGGACAAGAGCTCTGTGAAATCTCCTGGTATATGGTATCTATTTTAGCTCTTGTATTGCCCTAGCACATTCAGAGCGAAAGCTTTAAAAAATACAAAGCTCATAGGTCTCCACATCCAGTAGCTGCTGCTTGACTTCCACAGCCTACAGAACAGAGCTGAGCAACGAGACTCTTCCATGCAAATAAGCTGCTTCTGAAATTCAGTATAACGTTAGTGCCACTTAGCCGCTAGCAAGGCCGAAGCTGCACAGCGTCACTGCGATCGATGAATTGACTCTTTATGAATGGTTATATTTCAGTAAAAGGTAAAGAAGTTATTTAAGAAGTTTGTTAGGGAAATGCACCAGAATTTTATTGTGATGATGTCTGGATCTGGGGGAGTCACATAGTTAAATCACCAAACAGATGAGAAAATGAGTCTTGGCTGACTGTAAATGCAAAGTGGTGGGGTGCGATCAATAGCAATCCGTCCATCGGTGCTTACTTCCCTTCTCTTTCTCAGCTTTAACTAAAGTACCTGTTTCTCTACTAAAGAGAACAACATAGGAGTATAATTACTGCTACTACTAACATATAATTGACACTTTTTATCTTTAAAGTGTTTGCAAAGATGAACTAAATAATCTTCAGAACTTCCCATCATGCACAGCCAAAGTCATTTAAAGTGTTTTTTGGACCTTCAAGGCAGAATTTTCATGTATTTTGGCACGACTTCAGGGTCTCTGCAAGCAGCTCAGGTGGATTTTTAGAAAAAAATGTATTGACAGGGGATTTGTCTGTACACACAAGTCCCAGTTTGATCTTGTGAACTGTCTGTGTCCTTAGGAGGAACTTTCAGGACCCTCAAAGACAAGGTAATTGCCTGGGTCGCTGTGAGGCTGTCAGCCAGCCATGGTCCTGCTGCCTGCTCTGCCTGTGCCAAGCCCTAGGACCCAGCCTGGTAACCGCTGGCTCGGTGGAAGGAAGATGTGAAGACTGGCAGAGAAGACATTACTTTCAAAAGAGTTTTGATACATTTTCCCAAAAGCACTTACTACCCTCTTTCACACACCAGCAGCAGCAGAGCAATTGCATTAATGACCTTTCACTGTTCCTCTTTTCTCATTCCCAAACTCAGCCATACCTTCATCCTAGTTCAGCTGCTTCTCCAACACCTTTACTAGCCCCTTTCCCTTAGAGGGGGATTAAATAATCAAAATTGCCTGTACTGCAGTTGTCAGCTATGCTGTATTTTATTCTGTACACCCCCTGTGCTTGTGTCAACAAGACAGAGAAATTGCATACCACAAATAGATCTTGTTTGGGAAGAAAAAGGACACTGGCAGGGCAGCAGCAGGAATGGAATGCAGAAAAAGTTCAGTGGAGAAATTGCATTTTGGTGTAGGGCTCCAGGTACAGAGTCCCCTGGTCACATACCAGAGCAATGAGGGCAGTGAGACATGGATCACACATTTGTGTCTTACCTCTTTGGTAGAACTATACATTTATAATGTAATCCAAAGCAAAAAAAAGAGCTTTTTGCAAAGGATGGGGCCATTCAGTTCCCAAAGTGCTCTTGAATTACCCAGCTGTATCCCACAGTGGCTTTGAGTTTGGAGGTCCGAGGAGGACTACACATGAGCAACTCTCACATCTAGGGAGGGTACTGGCTCTGGGCTGGAGCATCCCATTTTCCAAGAAATGAGAAAGGGCAGGCAGTACATTACCCAGGAGGGATGCCAGAGACACTGAAACATGAGATAATTCTGGAAAATTTCCCCAAAATCTGGAGATATTTCAAAGCAAACTGAGGCAGCTGCCTTGTGTAATGGCTGTGATATCTTGACTGCCAGCAGCTATCACTCCTGCATAGCTAGCTGTGAAACCAAGGGAAGGACCTTTTCACTCAAGGGTATATCTATTTAACACCAAAATTCAAGAGATTAAATTTCTGCAGTGTGAAGCCAGTTCAAACATGCAGAGAAGGCGACCATCCTGTACCAGTGCTATTGAACTGAACATCAGCCAGCCAGTGCCCTGGACCAGTACACCTTCACTAAGTGTTTGGCCTTGTACCATTGTAACTAGAGAGTCCTGAAAACCTTGCACGTGCTTTGCTGCAAAACATTCCCTTTGGTTCAGAGTGAAACCATCTTATTTGGGTACATGTGAGAAAAAAGGAGCCTCGTGAAGGGGCAGGAGCTGAAGGAAGAAGTGTGACACTTTGCTGGGTTGTGGTGCTGACATGTGGTGGTGGTGAGCAAGGTTTGGTGCACTCCTCTGCATGGATTCAAGACCAGGACATCTCTCAGGAGACTGCTCTCTAAGATATTTATCACTAGGGAAGGAGTGATAGCAGAAAGCACATTTCTTACAGACTTTTTTTTTTAACATTTACATTTCCTGCCATCCACACAGAAATAGAGTGAGAATGATGCTCTCATCTACTGAGCCATAAACCATTTTCAGTCATTTGATTTTTGTCTCAGTGAATCTTCAAGTATTTTAAACAGCAAGGAGGACAAAAGCATCTTTCACAAGGATAATTACCTAACGCACGTGCATCAGAAGAGGGCCTCATATTTGATTGCTTTAAAGAAGAAAAAGAATCCAATGGCAAACAATGGAATTATAAATCTATTCTTTGGGATCACTCCATGACAATAAATCAATGACTGCATCCCTTAGTTCCATTTTCAGCCTCTGTAAACTTCTTGGTACCCCTTAATTGGTTTGATTCTCTTATTGATTTTTATAGCTTGTGGAGGTCAGCAAGGTTATGGAGAAGCTGCCTCTCTCCTCAGCCCACTCTGTGTTGCCACCCACTGTATAATAAGCCTCCTGCTACCTTTTAAAATGCTAACTTACTCTCTTGCAATATTTGAAACAAAGTACCAAAAATCAGCATTAAGCATATAAGGAACTCATTGTTTGTAAAATGCTAGATTTTTAAATAGTTTTGAATGTAGTAAAATATTGCAGAACCTTATTATAGGGATTTTAGCATGACTGAGCTTACTTACATATTTCAATATTTATGTCTGGAAGAGAGACAAAGAAAAGGGGAAAAGACAGACAAAAAAAAAAAAAGGAGTAATTATTCAGAACTCAGTTGGCTGAATTTCCGCTCACAGTAGATATATGATGGTGGCCCTCCCCTCCATCATTGCCATCACCTGCAAGGGTTTCTAATAGACATTATGAGGGTCTCTCAACTATAGAAGTGCTAATAGGTGCCATTCTAATGCTGTCCATCATAACAAATTATAATAATTTACAGCACATCCACAGAGAGGCAGGAACAAAGCAGAGACTAGTAATTGAAATAGTGCAGTGGCAATTAAAACACTTGTGGTTAGCAGCTGCTTCTAAATTGCTAGAAATGGGTATTTACATAAACAAGGGCTTTCCTTTACTGAAAGGGGGCTTGTGTGTCATGTAGGATTTGCTGTTCTCTTTTCTAGTTTCTGGTCATCCAGCAGCAAATGGAGAAGTTCAGTTGCATGATCATATTTGCTCCTTCCTCCTGTACAAAGCTGCTTTATGGAATTTGTATGACTGGGTCTCCCCTAGCAATTAAATTGCCCCGAGGAATAAACCGCCTTCTTAACTTGTAATCCAAATGCAGACATTTAGTTTCGCATATATTTTTTAAAAGGTCTTCCTTAGGTATTTTGAGATTCAATCCGAGACTGTCTTCTAAAGAAATCTGTTTGGTCTTTTTAGAGACCTTAGAGGTCTTTAAAGCTTTAGACTAAAGGTTTTAGTTTAAAACCTTAGTTTACTAAACTCTAAATCTTTAGACCTTGAAGGTAACTCCTGTTTGAAGGATAGGATTTGTCTGAACTCCCCCTCTATGGAATTGCCTTCTATTCCTGAGGATACGCAGAGGGGTAGCCTTGCCAGCTAAGGGTATATCACTGGCAGGTTTTCTTTTCTGATTGTTCTAGGTATTTTCCAAGCATAAGTAAGATGAAATTAATAGGGGGAAGATATTATTTTAACCTACTTAGTTACGTTTGTACCTATTATTAATCAACCAAATTCCTCTTTGGTTGCAGAACCAGTACTTTCAAGAGAGATTTCAGTAGCAAGTGGCCCAGGAGCAGCCTGTGCTGAGGTGTGGCAGGGGCTGGGGCCAGGGTTGGCTGTTGGTGCAGGGCATCGGGAGATGGGCGAGAAAGTGGGAACCAGAAGGGTGATGCTGGCTGTGAAGGAAGGGATGTTTCAGCACTCAGGTACCAGTGGGAGGGTGTGATGGCAGGCAGATATATTTGAGAGGCACAGCAGCGGCACACTTGTGCCCCGCGCAAGACAGGGCAGGCAGGGGAGGTTGGTATAGGGTCCTCCTATATAACAGAATTACATAAGTTTATGTGGCTGATGCTCTTAAGGAGACAGAGACAGCTTAAGGCAGAGAATCTATTTCAAAGATGATTTAAGAACAAGGTAATCAGTGAGCAAAGATGCTTGCTGGCTTGTTTGTTTGTGTCTCTGATGCAACAAGCTGGGGAGAAGGGGATGTTTCTAGGAAAAGCGAAAAGAATAATATTAGAGAACATACTAGTTTACTTCACTTTATAAAGACATCTGCCCCTTTATCCTCTCTGCATAGGAAGTGTTCTCATAACATACATCCTAGGTAGGAAGGCTTTGCTAGTGCACTGTTACAGACTGAGAGAAATATCACCCAGAAACTTCCTGACAAAAGGCAATTTTCAATATCTACTGACAAGATGATGCACTAATAATCTAGCTTTACCTTTTCTTCTATAAGGAAATTCTGCATAGGAGGCAAAAAGAGAGAAAGAAGAAATGAGAGAGAAGAGCTATTTTATCTCTGGGAATTGAACACTGTCAATTAACTTATCAGATACAACAGTGTGGAACAGTAATATATTAGAAATGTTTTTTGTTACCTTTTATAGACCACTGACTGTGACTTGACTGCCATCTGTAAGCATCTGGAGGGGATGAAGATTTCTCACAGCACAAGGTTGATTTTTTTTGTGAAATAAAGATATTTAGTCAAAATGTCATATTACAGGCAGGCCATGTAATCTAATAGTGAGAAATTAAAACTGGACAATATCAACTTGATAAGGTATGTATCCTTCATGGTTTGTGGCAGTTAATGATTCAAATTAATACATTAGAAAGGTAGTGGTTTCTCCATTATTTGAAGTCCTAAGAGTGCATGTTTTTCTAAAAAAAATTATCTTGGATGAAAATTTGCAGCTATATTATGCAGGAAGTCATAACCAAAGGAAGATAATGGTCCCTTTCTGCCTTTAAAACACATAATTCTATTAGCAATCTGCCATCTGGGCAGAAATAACAATTTGTTGGAAACTTATTCACAGGTGTCAGGGGATTCTGACACACACCTTTTGTTCATTTTAATTCCCTTGCACAACTTTGCAAAGCCTTGGCTAATATTTTTTTCTTGAAACATTAATCTTTTGATCCACACATCATTTCAGTTTGATCTCTAGGCTGGCAATGATTACAGTATGGAAAATATAGAACAATAGTTACTATTATGAATTTCTATATCACTGTCTGTCATGGGTATTATGCCACTGATGAAACCTGCATGTGCTGAGAGCTTTCCACTGTTGCCCACCCAGACAGCTGTAACAGCCCCATTTTCCTGTTGCAGGAACAGTCCTTGTTCACTCCTCACAGTTTACGACAGAGGGAGTCAACTGTGCTAGTATGATCCTTTTCTTTGGGTTTTTTTTTTTTCCCCTTTTTTCTATTAAGTGATATACCAATCTTGTGTGATAAAGTGTCAAAGTCATTATTCTGTGCTTTCTGATTTGTCTTATACCCTTCCGTTCCTTATCATTGATTAATGATTCTCATAGACTTTTGCCTTTGACTTATTTTTTCACCATTTTTCATATTTTATGATGCATGCAGATGTGTGTGATAAAGACTCATCAATGTCAGCATCATTCTCCATCTGTTTCTTTCCCAAAGATCACCGGATGTCTGTTTACAGAGTTTACTCACTTCTGTTTGCCCCTTTCAGAGATGGGCTGACTAGACGTCTCTCAAACCTTACAGCTGACTGTATGGTACCTGTACCTCAGTCACTGAAAACTGATGGCAGCTGCTTTTCTGACCGGCTTTACATGCCGCACCTTCCAACCCTACAGTTTTCTCTGTCCATTTCCTTCCTTTTCTGGATGGCAGCTAAAATTTGCTTCTTCTCAGTGATGGTCTGCTCTGCTGTGTGACTTGCCCGTTACCAGTTTTGCTCATTCAGACCTATTTTGTACCTTCACTGTAATATCAGCTTTTACTGTGTTCACTCTGCTGGTGTTACCTGCCACTTGGCAAGACCTGCATCACCAGGTGACAAAAACTTGCTTGAGGAACCAGCCACACCAGTGCACAGGCTTCCACCTATCAGTCCCAGTGCCTTGACAGTTTGTATTGCCTGGGTTTCTTCCCAAAACTTATTAAAGAAATTAAATTTCCATAGAATTGGGGTAAAGGTCCTTTTACAGGTTGAAAGCTGAGTAAGGAGCGAGAAGCAAGTAGTAGTATTTAACAATCACTTTTCAGGATGGGGAGAAGTCAGCAGCGTGGACCAGTCCTTGCACGAGTTTTGTTCAACATCTTCATCAATCATAGTGAAATCTCCAGGTTTGCAGATGGACAAAGCTTTACTGGGTAGTGTTATACAATCTAAACCATGCCAGATGCTGGTGAATGGAACTGGCAGGCCCAACACAGGAAGGAGATCTTTGATGTTCAGGTGCTCTGAAGTCATTGGCTCAATGTGCAGCAGCAAGCAAGAAAGCCAACAGAATGTTGCACATCAACAGGAATGATGCTGAGAACAAGACGGAGTTTTGGTGCTACCTGTTTTGCGTGTTGGCACACCCACATCTTCAACGGCGCCTGCAGTTCTGGTGTGCGCATCTCAGGAGAGACATGTGGAAGGGGCAGGGGCAGCGCAGGGGTCACAGGGGTGGGACAGCTGCCCTACAAGGAGAGGTGAGAACACCACCACTCTTCTATTGGGGCACTGGAGAAGAGCCCAGCCTTTCAGTCTGTCCTTGTAAGGCAACTGTAATTCTGCCGCTGAGGATGTGCTCAACATTTACAAGATTGTGAAGGTCATGGGAAAAATGAATGCACTCACAATTCACAAAATCCTACAATCCAAGAACTGTGGGGCTTCATGAAATGAGTAGGAGGTGAGTTTAAAGCAGAGGAAAGAAAGCACTTCCTTACACAGCAGGCAGTGACCAGCTGCAGGAACCTGCTGCCATGCGAGGTTTCAGAGGCAAACAGTGTCAGAAGGTTCAAAAGCGCTTACGCCAATTTTTGGACAAGTCCATAAGGAGTTCTTAAAAGGCTTAGGCTGGGATAGTCCTTCTAACATCCCTAATCCAACAGCCATGGATGTTGGGGAGGTGTGAGAGGATGGACTGCAGAATGTGGCCAGGCTCACGTGTGCTCCCCAGACAGCAGCTCTGGCTGACACTGGCTGGTCATCTGGCTGTGACCCAGCAGGGCACCTCTTCTGTCCCAGTACACACGTCTGACGCAGTAGAGCAGCCGCAGCCAGCACAGCAGCCAGGCGCTTCCCGTCCCATCCGCCTGCAATTCTGATCCCCTCATGGCCCTGTGCCAGACATGGCAGGGCAGACCTGCTTGTAGAGTGAGAGAAAGCATAGCTTATCTTCCATGCGATCTGCATGCACTAATATACCCTGGCAAACAGAAGATAGATGCCCAGATCTGTCTGTTTTGAATTTCTGTTACCTGGAGAGTTATGACAGCAATCTTTTTTTTTTTTTTTTTTCCACACAACCAGGTCCTATCTGGCACAGGCAGAGCATGGTCATAACTAACAGACCTTCTGGATTCAACCTAATTCTTGCTGAGCAACTTCAGTATCTCTCCATTGTATTCCCCCGATCCCCAAGCTGTTGATTAATATCTTGTATAATGAACAGTTAACAGTAAAAGAATTTCCCATGAGGCTGATGTTCCAGTTTCCATGAGGCTGAGATGTGGCTGATTCTGTTTTTAAAAAAGGAACAAATAAAATAGTGAAAGATTTGGTACAGTCTTTATCAATTTAAAGGAGTAGAAACATTAAAGAATAGGAAAGTAAATCTCAAGGTCAAAAGCACTATTGTCATCATACAGTCAATGTTATTTTCATTCACAATATTTCTGGTAAGAATGCACTTCTTGTGATGCTGCAGGAGTGACACAGATGTTCTGCATACCCTTGAAAATCCTGCCCTGCACTTCTCAGAAGAGGATCAGGTACCTTACTGGATGGATGGATGGATGGAGTCGGGAACTGCATCAGAGTCAGGATGTGTCTCAGGAAGCAGAGACAGATTTGACCCAGGAGCAATGTGCCAAAGCCCTTCAGACGCCACACTGGAAGAATGATAAAAGATTTCTTCCTCTTCTTTTAATAGTCTGGGGAAAGTATTCTGAGACTAGATGGCTAAGGGAAAAGAAATGGACTCCTGTGGCTTCAGGAAGGAAGATCTCAATGCTGATTTAACTCTCAGATGTTGCAGATTTTGTCTTATGTCTCAAACCATACATTTTTAAACCTGCTGGCAAAAACTTAAGCAGTAACATGGAACAAGAACCTGAAGGACAGAAAGCCCAAATGAGAGTCGAACGTACCTGACCTGGAAGTAAACTGACACAGGCAGGAAGACTGCTGTGTCTGCTGTGTCAAAGCAGAAGAAAGCAGAGAGCAACATCTAGTCAGAGGACAGACACCTCAAATCTTCTATACAATGTCCCCAGGGATCAGCAGTGGTACTTGGAAATACCTATTCATTTATATGCCACAATAGACCAGCTGTGATATATAGCCATCACTGTTGTTTTTCCCAAATGCCAATCAAGGAATTCTTGGGATTTATAGGACTCTGAGGAACAACTTCTTCCCATATTGCAAGACAGACTGGATTGATTGTAACTTTTCTTCTCTGTTTCTGTCATTGCAGCTGAATATCAGATAGGGAGATCTGAAATTCAAGATTGAGAAGTGCCCTAAAAATTCAAAAAATGAAAAAAAACCCCAACCCCAAACCAAAAGCCCAAACCACAAAATCATTGGCATTGCTTCTGCTTAAAGCCAGGCAGGCTGCCAGTTCCTACAGAAAAGGAGATTAAGAGATGAGAGAATTACCGAGTTCAAAGGTAGAACGCAACTGCAAAACACTGAGCCCAATTCACTCTGTGTGGGTAGGTCCCGTGTGAAAAACAGGGAGTCAAACAGCTTCTAGAAGAGACTTTAAGTATTTGGCTGTATAAAACTGAGGTTTCTGCCTAAACTTTTCTGTGCTTGGTCCAGTGTACTGCAATAACTGTTCCCAGACTTAGCAGCAGTATGAAATACCCTGTGTGTTTCCTTCCGATGAAGAGAGACACTCATTCTACTCTCCAGTTTAAGGGAGGTGGTACCATAACAAAAGCAACATCACCACCTGATTCAAAGCACTGAAGCATTTACTCTGCCAAAAGTTGCCAATTTTTTTTTATTATTATTTCTAACTTTTATCTGGATCAGACAGCATATTTCTGCACTACATGGGAAAGTCAGTGCTTTCACTCATGCCATTTTACTCACCTTTTTTGCCCCTCCTTTCTCTCCACAATGGTCCGAGCTCACCATTCCTGGTTGTCTGCAGTCTCCTTTCTGAGCAGGCGTCATACACCCCGCCCCCACCAGGTTTGGACCTTTCCTCCCTGATGCCAGGTACCTCTGCTCCAGTGCAGATTACCCCAAACTGTGGCATGAGTCTGTTGCTCATCCAGGGACTGCCCTGAAGGCAGAGCTAGCCCATGTGGAGGAGGCATTCGCACTCCCCATTGGGTGTGATCCCAGCTGTACTGGGGCAGAGGACCTGATTGCCTGGCTTTTGAGGAGGTGCGTCTACCAGAGGAAGTCACACTTGGAAATAAAGTGGAATGATCACCCTCTCAGCACCATTAAGTATCCCAGTAGGCACCCCATGGGGGAAAGGCTTTGAGATGGACCACAGGAAGACCACAGAGGATGATGGAAGTGCTGGGACTGACATTTTCTGCCCTAGATATGAGGGTCTGAATCCTCCTGAGGGACTTTTGAGAGAAGCATCAGAGATGTTTCTCTGCTTGAAGGCAATTTGCCACTTCAGAAGAAGAGGACAAGATAGAGGGTGATGACCAAAGTTTGTGGAAGGAGAGGACACTCAAGAGTGTAAGGAGATTGACCCAAAACTTTTTTTGTCAGTTCTTCACTTCTGCAGTGGTATCAAAACAACAATTATTTACACAACAATGATTTTAATACCTGATTTGTAACTGCAACTCTAACAGTAGAAATAATCCACTTCTGCATTCTGTGAATCTTCCCATTATGGCATTTCCAATAATCTGTCTGCTTCTGATGTGGTCTTTCTATCCCTTTCCCACCAATGAGAAAATGACAGTGTTTTCCTTCCTTGTTCATTCAGTAGAGCATGACAGAAAGTACCAAAATATTGGTATATATTTACATGACTACGTCTGTAGCCAAAATATTTCCTTGCTACAGTCCAAAGCCCTCAGCAAGAGTCACTGTACACAGCAAAATGCACACACAGTGCATAACTACAAATGGTTTGAAACGGCATGTTTGTATTATATTCATATTTCATAATTATGCAGTCATTGTATCATTGACAACATTGGACTTTTCTTTGTGTTTCTTTTTCTACCTAAGAGAAAGCCAAGTAATGACACACTCTGACATGAAGCAAAAATATTTGTTTCATTGGTTTAACAAAATGTTGTGAATAAGTCTTCGAATGGAATAAAAAATACAGTGCAAGAGTTTATAAAACCAAGCTTCCTGTATACGATTAATGTATTAGTGGTATTATTGATTTCTGATATTTCTAATAGAAATTTCATTATCCTCTTTCTTGTTCTACTAATTAATTCAATAACCAACTGATATCAAATAGGTTCTCTAGTGATTATTTCCTTCTCTGTAAGGTTTATGAGATGGGCTTGATGATCTGATATGCTTTTCTACCTCGCACTACACTGACTGCGAAATGAAGGAGTATTGCTGAATGAGCCAGCAAAGTACCTCATCATGGACTCAGTTTTAAGCAATTCTTAAATCTCATTAACATTTGAATTGGCTGTGCATTGATGAACATAGATATGACATAGTGCACCCAGATGCTTAGGGAAATGGTATCGAATACATACTTCTATATATGTAATATATAGATTTATATATTTTTTTATATCTATACACACATATTTATAGGAGGATTGGGGTGAAGCATTACTTGAAGACTTGCATTTTAGTAGATTTGCTCCTAAGATGGGGTGGAGAGAACAGTCTAGCAATTGCACTCCTTCCTTGAGGGCTCTTGTGGATTCTATCTTGTCACTGTAGGTCAGAGATAAAATATCAGAAGATGTACCTCAAAGAACATTGAATATTCCCTCCTGAACCCATTGGTGCTGCAGGATAAGTGATGGCCTGTGTGACAATGACAAGGCATCACAGGCAATCTCTTCCTTCTCGCATGGAACAAGGGATGTCACTAGAAGAGAGCCCTGTCCTTATGCTATACACCTCCACTTAATGGCACTTCCTGGAATCATCTCTGCCCTGTCCAGCCTGCCTTTCTGCAGCAGCTTTTAAGGAGCACTACACAAGTCTGTGTTGCTGTTAATCACCTTTGGCTGGCCAAGAAACTGCAGACGTTACAGCATTCATCCATGACTCTGTCTCCGCCAGGTTTGTCTACTGTAGTGCAACTATTTTAAGTCATCTGCTGAGCAGTGCTGCTGGTGGAGGGAATGTCAAATGCCTTCTTGCAAGATTACCTCAAATAGGTATGGTTTTTTTCAGTGATTTGTCATGTATATTTATACTGCTGAGAACAATTAATTTGCTTTCTATATAGAAAAGTGATATAGTGAGATCTGGTATTGCATGATTTCTGTGGTATCTCTGCCTTTCAATGCTAATCAACTGTCCAGAATAACAACCAAATACCTACGTAGATGAGCAGAGGTTTGCACACATTCCACTGAGTTACAGACAAAAAGAGCTTACGACTAGCTAATATGCTTTATGGTAAAAATGTTTGCTGATACCAGAGTGCATGGGAAATGTACACTCAGTGTACTTGGAAGCTTAGAAGTGAGTCACTTCATTTAGGAGAGGAAGTAAGCACCCAGCAATTGTCTGCCTATTAAGCTGCTCTGATTTTCTTTTACTTGCAAAGATTCTTCCAGGCAGGCCTAGAAAAGATTTGAAGCCGTACAAGTGAGGTGTGCAAAAAAAGAGAGACATTAGCAAGGTTTAACTTACGGTCCTCCCAGGGTGAGTCTTCCCATATTCCCATGTCTGCAGAATCTGGTGGCTTTCCAGGACTCTTCTTTAAAGCGGGGCTAGATCCCATCGACCCTCATAACCCCTACGAACCTTTGAAAGGACCCTCTGGAAATGGGGCAGAGCTCCTGAGGTCACAAGCTGACTCAAAACGGGTAGAAAGAGGGCCATTCCCCCACACTCCTTTCTCCCAGCTCCCACCCCCCACTCACCCACAGGGCTGGTGCAGGCAGCAGGGGTCACAGGGAGGTGCAAGCAGCCGGGTGGCTGTGGCTCTATTATTTTTTAAACCTTTCCGTTTTGCAGGGGAATTAAACCCCAGTACCAGCACTGATTTCCTGTGCTATTTGCTGGGATTGCCCCCTGCTGGGCCAGGGCGAGCTGGGCTCCCGTCGCAGTGCTGCAGGCAGGGCAGGCACCAAGGAGCCGACAAAATCACTGCTCCCTACTCGCTGCTGGCCATTACCTCCCTCCCTGTCTTGACAGGCCTTGTCTGCAAAGCGACTCCTAATGGCACCAGTGATTTCTAAAGCAGGGCTGCCTTTCTCTGTAGGAAAGGCTCTTTAGGTCTTGGCTCTTCTCTTTCCCAGTCACTGGGAAAAGAGCAGAGGGAGGGTTTGATGTACAGGAAGCCCAGTCACTTTGCAGCCTGCCATGCCCCCTGTGACATTTTCTCTTCATTTAGAGGCTGCAGGCTGAAACTGCACCTTTGTCTCATGGGTCTGGATTCAGCCGATAATGTCTTCTAGCAGTCATCTGTCACCGCAGCCCTTTCAGTGAACCTCACACCAGCCAGGGTGGACTCCCATCTAGAAACTCCAGCTCAAATGGGGGAATGGGTGACACAGCTATTTAAAATGCTTCCTTGGTTATCGTGTGTTAGTATGTTCCTGCGAAAGGGCACGAGAGAGAGGGCAGCAGGGTGGAAGGCTGCTCTTCAGCCTCTTCCTGATGGCTCTCCTCCTGGTCCGAGGAAACCCTCTTGAGAAGAGGAGACCATGCCATCCCTTGCAACCACGCAGCCAGCTCAGGGGATGGAGGTGTCTGAAAGGCAGGGCATGGGGGCATAAAGGCTGAGGAGAATGCAAAAGCCCTGTGAGGAAGTCGAGTATTGAGAAAAGTAGGATTCAGACACAAAAGGGTTTTTGCAGTGTTTGCTGCACTGCAGGAAGCCACTGAAAGGGTGTTAGACTGAGAGCGAGCCGCTATGTGTCAGACCTAGCGCTTCGGTGTCTACTACTGCCCACATGTTTGGGGTTAAGAGAGTTTCCTCCTGAGTGGAGAACTAAGCCAAGTGCTGTCTGATGCTTTCAGTTTAAGGGCTCAGATGTTTAGGCTGATAATTCCTGTCCTGGATACATAAACTCCTTCTTTGCTTTCACTGTGGGTGAACATTATGGGACGTAACTTGCAGGAAACAGAAAGTGAAAAGTGACCTGAGACCAACACGTAAGAAATTAGTTTCTAGAGATGATGCTATATGCATTGTGTGATCAGTAAGTACCTCACAGTTCCGGAGAATAATACAGCTACAAAAGGAAACAGTAAATATACAGAGAAAATTATAAGCCCCTGGTGACCATAAAACCTAAATGGTCCTAGCCACCTTTTACTTAAGTGTACATAAGAAAAAGGTGCCTTCAGAGACTTTATATAAATAATAACATTATTTATGAACTCTGGCATCAGCTGCGCTGTGCATGCTGGATCTCCAGGCCCGCCTGCATAGGCTGTGACTGTATCAGTTCTAACATAAATATGGTCAGGCTGGGTTAGTGACTGAGTGAAGGACATCTGGATCCTGCAGAGAGGCAGCAGATAGCGTTCTTCGTTCCCTGTCTGTCTGATGTGGCACCTCAGAATGGTTTAGGGACATTATGTTACTATCCCTTTAGTTTTATAAAACAATGAGAGGTATCTGGGCACTCTCCATGCACCTGGAGGAGCACAGAAAAGCCCAGGAGAACTCTGGTTTTGCCTGTCTGGGATTTCCTATCACATATACATCTGGCATAAGAAAGGATCATTAGGCTCAACTTCCCATTTTCTCTTTGCATAATTATACCCTATTGTAGTGAAATGCCCCCTGCAATTTCAGCTGGCCATGATAATCCTCTGTGTATCTCGGTGCAAACTGTAAGATGTGGGGTGCATTACTAATCAGCTGCCAGGAATTACACTAGCAAAATCTGTTTCAGATGTGGCTAAGGCAATTTCTCTTGCACGTATGTGCATTGTAACTTGCTATTACCCTTGCCTTATCTGGAACGTTTAAACTGTTAAAGTATTTCACATAGGTCTATTGAGCGATGGGCTCATTTAGCACTTAAAAAAATATTCTGGGTGGCTAGAAGTAATTTCTTGAAATACAAGGCACATGCTAGCATATGATCATTGCAGTTTCTCACCCTGTTTCGCATCATTTGCCCGGTGTTAGCTGTAACCTGTCCCTAATGCAGAGCATTTTACTGGAGCAGCTTACTGCATAGAGCTTCGCAGTTAAGTCCCTTGGGATACTCTCCTCAAATGTTTGTGCAGTGGGTAATCTGATAGAGCTGATCAGAGTGTTTGCAGTTCTGCTTTATTTTATTGTTGATTGGAATTTCAAGTTGAGTCTTAATAGGGGAAAATGAATCACTGAACGAGTCTGTACACTGTCGGAGGTATGAACAACAAAACTCCAGGTAGCCAAGCAATGTCCAGACCAACCCAGCAACTGTTCTGATTTTGAAGGACAACCTGCATACAAATCAGAAAACATCTATATTTGTATATGCAGATATAATTTGGAAAACTGCATCTCTTACTCATAAGAGAATTATTATTTTATTTATAAGCAGTAGTTAAAAAGAAGTTTAGATGAACTTACAAAGTTGCTTAGAGCCATAGACTTTTGATTCCAGGATGGGGTTTGAGCAGACTGAAGCAATGGTTTAGCTGGGTACTTAGAGAAAGGGCAGAGCTCATAGACCCACTGGACTTCTTCCTTTTGTATCCTAACTCTTCAGCAAATAATTACAAGCTAAGTGTGACAGGAATCAAGAGACAGACTGGTCCTTTAAATGTGATCTTTCATCCTTATGCCAAATTGTGATACCCTTTCATATAGCCTCTCTTCATGAATTACTTTCTGCAAGACTTGCAGGACAAGGTTAATCGGGAATTTAATCCCAGAGTGGAGGAATTAGGATCCAGTGATATAGACGCTGTGTGTGCTGCATGCAGATTTACTGACACACTTAGCTTGATTCTTCAAGCCTGGAAACCTGAATAAGTGCTTTAAGAGTGTGTTAAAAACTCACATTTATCTTGGTTCATAAAAATGCAGCCAGAACTAATATAAAAACCCCCTTTCTTTTAAAGAAGAGAGACATTTACAGAAGGTTTAGATTAGTTCAGTGGATATTTAATGTAGGCAGAAAAGATGATTCAGCAAGAAACAAGTGAGATAAAAGCTATTGTGGTTCCTCTTGGATACAAGGGCATGTTAGCAATGGTCAGACCTTTGACAACATATTAATTCATTGTTGCATAGCTGATATTTGGATTTTCTGTCCTTTGTTATCCCAGAGAGCCTTGGCTTGCTTAAAGCACCCTGTGGTACTCTTGCTCCGGAATATTTCTTCTTATGGTCCACTATGTATGATTTTTTCCTGAACAGAAGGTACTGCTTTGGTTCATGCCATCCAGAGTTATAAATCACCTCCTAGCACCTGCATTATATGTACACACACGTGCATTTAAATGCAAAGTTTGGTTTAAAAAAACCTGTATTGTTATGCCTGGGATGTTAAAATAAATATTTGGAACCCTGCCTGCAGAGAAAGAACAATGTACACACAAGTGCTGGTAAACTCCCAAGTTTTGTTTGCTAGCTAGTTAGCTGGAGAGACATAGGAATGGAGACCATAGGTAGATGGCTTTATCCTTAATAGGTGAGAGGCTGTTCTATATTTTTGTTGAATGTTCATTAGTAGCCTGTCCACTCATTGACTTGTGACTCATTAACACAGCTCATCAAAATTTTAAAAATTTGGTAAAAGTCAATTGCTTGAAAATCAGTTACTCAATCATCCAAGAATCCAACAGCACAGAGTAAAGGGGGGCCACTGTGCATATTAAGTACTGTAGAGGGGGGACACTGAGCGTATTAGGTACTAACACTGGGTCTCAAGTTCAATTTTAAACCCTTGTTTTTACTGACAAAACAGAAAGACCAAAGAGCTCATTCTGCCACATAGGGCCTGTTACTCCGGTGGCTATTTCACAGTCACAGACTAGCTGGGTGAGTCTGCACTGCTCCTGTTAGGGTACAAGCATTGCCGGATAGGAAGAAGCAGCTGTTTTCTCTTTCTCCTGCAGGCTCAGTGCTCTCTTCTGTTTGTAGCTTCGGTGCAGCTCTCTGTGTTGTCTCCATAGGCCAGTTTTCTTTCCCATTTGCAGCAGGCAGGCTGTTAGGCAGTCTCATCGCAGTCCTTGCTGTCTTAATTTCCTGACATATCATGGCTCTTTTTAACTACCCCAGGGCCTATTGTCTCCCGCCCAAAAAGCATGTGAAAATTTGGCCCTTTGCCTGTGACAATTTCAATTAAAAATTGCCATATGTATTTCTGACATTGCTCAATGTATGCATCTCTCATATCTGTTGGTCTGCCTTGGTTGTCAAATACACTTCACCGCTTTGGTCTTGACTTTCTGCAGTCCTGTATGCCTGCACGTGGGCAGGCCAGATACATGTTTTCAGCTGATGTAGCAAAGGAAATTGTAGTAATGAGAAGCCACAGCCATTACGTTGTCTTTTTCATTGATCTGGAAAGCCACGCTGAGTGACCATGCTGCGGTTCAAGCTCCACCACAGCACTGCCTGTCTGTGGTGTGCAACTGCCTAAACCTATGTGATTAGTTAGTCTCTCCTCAGGAGAAGTTTCTGGTAACTCAAACAGAAATGTAGGTATGCTTGGACAACTCTTATACACTATGCCTCTGGATTCACGGATATCTCCATCTCCGGCAGCTACGTTTCTCACCTTGTGACAGACACACCATGAGTGCTCCAGACTCGTCCCCTGGGCCAGGTCCCTGGCTGCAGTGCTGCACTGCCTTCGGTCTCCTAAATACAACATTTTTCACCTAGAATATCACCATTTCCATTCATTTCATTTTGGTATTCTTAAGTGGATAAGTTGCTATGTCCTTTTAGTCCAGTGTTGAATAGAGCTCTCCACAGGACATTGTTGAAGATGGTTATGGTCATGGCACCTGTCATGACAGGGGCTGAGCTTCAGCCAAGTGCATCCTCCCACGCTTTGCTGTTTCTTGACTTACCTGCCTCACTTCATACTCCAGACAGAGTGCCAAAGCTGGGGCAGCAGGATGAATTGGGAGGTTGGCCTCACATGCAAGTTTAAGCCCAAGGCTAATGTGACAAAATAGATCTGAGACGATTACAAAGTCATCTTCCCATTTCTGCTGTTCGAAAGAAATGATCTTAGCAGCTCATACTGACAGAGGGCAGCTCCGAGGCAGAAGTGAGAAAGTAAAGTTTCTTACCTAGGTTGTGCTTAAATTCTAGACCTTCTATAGGACATAGATTAAAGGGGAAGAAAATAAATTACTGACCTTCAAGCCTGAGTGACAGATGAAGCACTTAGTGGCAGCCTCCTTCCTCCTTCCAAAAGCACAAGCCCTGATCCTGCTAGCAGTCTGTGAGGTGCTGGCGAGGAAATCCAAGGCAACAGATGAAGCACCTAGCTGCAGCCTCCAACTAGCTGCAAACGCCTGTATTTTCTATATGCATGAAATGAACTTAGACCTTTTGAAGGAGAGTTAGTAAGGCAAACCAGACTAATGCAGCTAACCTGCAGACATGGTATTGAATCCATGTGCATGACCAGTCATTTTTTACAGTGAAAAAATTCACTGTGGGGCATCAGATCAGCTGCAGAAAGACAGGTGGTAGTTCATGGGTATGTTACGTAGCCAAAATCTAGAAATCCCATTTTGGATCTTTCAAACCAAGAAGGTAGTCTATGAATTTAGCCCCAGAAGCTGCCCTGCTCTTGGCTCTAGAATGGGCAAGTGCAGCAGGATTATGGTAAACCACAAAACTCCCAAGGTCCTGAGATTTTACCTTGCCAGAAGGAGAAAGATTAAGGTCTAGCAAAAGAACTGCATGATGGATGCTGCTTGAATTGCTGGCCAGAAGACAAATTGGGGGAGTCAAACTGGAGCCAAACAAAAAGTTCAGTACAAATCACAAGAAAAATATATTTTACGGATTTGAAAACTATAGCAAATGAACTGGATGTAGGTAAGCTGACAGATGAACTGTCATTTTGAAACTATTTTTTTGAAAGAGTTCACAAGTGTTTCTAGTTCTTTCAATGGGGCCAGACTGGACTTTTTGGGGTTTGTATGTTAAAATGCTTAAACAGAAATAAATTTCATGCAGCTGTAGCAATGACAAGAAATGGATGATTGCCAGGTTATTATAGTGCCTGAAGAGCTTCTTCAAGTGTGGTTGGCCAGCTCTTCCTTTCTGCGCTGTCTCTGCTTTCATTTCCTCAAGAAATGCCTTGATTTTGCTGTCTGCGAACCTCAGCATTTCGAAAGACCTCCAGGGCATCCACAGGCTGCATGAGGTAGGTCCTCAAACACTGAGGAGCCACTCTGAGCTTCACCCCCATTGGCATCGTTCTCAGTTCAGACAGCAGGACAGAACTCCAGACGTGCTTCATGACTCAACACCACACCAGCATCAAAACAGACCACCAAGGCACCCACTGATTTCCACAGGAGTGGCTTTTGTTTCAGTGCACCACAGGAGGCTTTTTCTTAGCTGGTGTCTTTTGCAGCATCTTGTTGATTGGCTTTGAATTAGGCTAAAGCAGTAAGTCGTTATTTATATATTTAGCAAATGCTGTTGCATCAGCACTATTTTTGACATTTAAATGTACGCAGCAAAATTAGCTGAGTTGGTTAACTCCCCATTTCAAATGAGAAGCGCTGCCAGCATGTCAGTCAGGCAAGGTTGCACGTCCCCTGGGAGGCCATCTATGGCTTCAGGGAGTTTTGCCCTGTCAGAGTGATCCAAACAGGGCCCTTGAAGGGCATTCCCAAGTCCTGCTGGCTATTCAGTAGGGCTGCCTCTGGGATGTCTTATAAGTGCTCCCACTGCACTAGCAGGGAGAAACCTGAGGAGCAGCTGGCCCTTGCAGTGCCCTCAGCCAGTCTGGGAGCCTGTTCAACCCCATGTCCCACCCGTAAACAGCAAGACATTGCTGGACACTCCTGGCAGGACACCCTGCTCCCCTTCACTGGGCAGATATGTCCAGGAGAGGATGGTCTTCCTGAAGCCATCCAGCACCACTGCACATGCTGCATCTCAGAGAGGTTTGTGTTGGCTCACATCATGTACCAGACACATTCTCATAATATGGCAGTGGCAGAACAGGACAATAAACCTTTTGCCTCTTAAGGGCAGATATGAAACATTTAAAAATCCATGACCCAGAATCTCATCTGTCCTTGCAGCACGTTCAGATGTCTCCCAATATTTGATCTTACTGTCCTTTTCCTGGTTTAGATACCTATGTGTCCTGTACTAACCAGTTAAGAGATTTAAATCTTTCTCACAGTTGTCCCTATGATGTTGCCTTTTAGTGTTACCATTTTTAAACAGTGGAGCAAGAAATTTGAAAGATATACTGGTAGGACTGGTTCCCAGATAACAGTAAATATGTAGGATTTCAGAAGAACCTTTGCTTTATTCAGACTGAAGGAGTGCAACTGTAAACAAATAATATTTATTGGGAAGAAGCTATGGAATCACACTATAAAACCAGAAAAGAGCTGAAGAGTAACTCATTGAGTACTACAAATAAGCATGCATGCATTTATAACAGAAATATCTGCTTATACTTTAAATAAAGTGTAAACAAGTGAATATAAAATTTACTTGTTTTACCAAAGCAAATGTAATCAACGCTTATATATTTTTCCTTGATTTTTTTTTCTTTGTTTTTATATTGTCTTCTTTTCAGTTCTGCCCTTGCAATGTGGATTTTGGGCTAAATATTTATGTTACTCATTCCCAGGTTTTCTTAGAAGCTGGAATAATGCTGTTGTAATTTACCAATATGACACAACAAAGACAAATCCCAGCAGAGGTGGAAGAGGGGAGGGACACACTGCATTATCTTTGTACCTGTACCGATTTTAGACTGCATGGTACTAACAAGCCAAAAGTATTCTTCTGTTGGTTGTTGCTGTTGTTGTTATATGGTTCAGGTTTCTGTAGTTCCTCAAACATTGACAGTATTTTTATTTGGCAACTGAATGGATTTGTTCTCTCATCTGTACATGAGAGACTATTTTGTCACATTTCCATTAGCATTAATAGGAGCTACTTGCAAAAATCTCTTGACAACTCTGAGCCAGGTCAATAGCAATGCAGGCCTAATTCTGCTCCGGAGACAGCTGTACACTGTCTACAGACCTGTGTGAAATGCATAAAAATGGTGTCGTGGACTCAGTGTGCTGTGTTGCATTCTTTGCCAGTCACCCGCTTGAAGAACTGAGAGTGAAGCTGTCTTGGCATTGAGGAGCGTTCTCTAAAATAATGAGCCTTGAATTTTGTCTTCCACATTTTTGTCTTCGTTCTACTGGTTCTAGAGCAAAAAGACCACAACCCAGAGATATGGAAAAATAGTAAATACAGAGAATAGTAAACAGTAAGCATGGAGAAAATAGTCAATAAAAATATTCCATTACCACTTTAGTGAAACTTTCTCCTTTGAGAAAGATTTCATGGAACATAAAAAGAGAGCAAAATTAAAAAAACAACTCAGTGTTATATATAACTGGACAAAGGTTTCTGCTGCCTATCTAATGTAACTTTCTTGTTTCTCTTCTTGAATAAGAAGCTGCTCAAGGTAAGTTGTAGAGGCAAAGTGATAAACTATAAGCAATGTCATTGATCATCCCAATTTACTTAGTTGGATTTAGAAACTGCAGAATATATGATACATCAGAAGAAAAAGTATTTTGAGCTATCTAGAGAACAAAAGCACAGGCCCTGATTCTGCTAGCAGTCTGTGAGGTGCTGGCGAGGAAATCCAAAGCAACCAACCTGGATTACAACAAACTTGAGATTCTGACCCAGGGTGACAAACGTGAAGGAGACTTGGAAAAGACTGACAGAAGCTGGAATGAATTTTTTGAGCAGCTCCAGCCAGAATCTTGAGAAAGCTACTGCTGGCAAGGTTTGCCTGGAAGCCACATGAATCAGGTTGACTTCCCAGAAGCTGTTTGAAGGCTGGAGGTCAGACATAGTTCTGATTTGTTGCTACATCTTTGACTGTAAGCACTTCAGTCTGTGTTGGGGGGCTTCACCACCAGGCGCTTCAGCACCGAAGGTTTTTGCAGACTGCCACATCATCCACTTTGCAAACTAGACAGGTTTTGTTTAGCTCTCAGTTTTCTGTAGGATTAATTACACATCTCCAATCTCAGAGATACAGCCTCCTCTCTGTGGAAGAAAGCATGACTACTTCAACTAGAAAACAGACAATGTGTCTGCAGTTTGATTTGAAGCTTTCAGTTCTGAATCTCATGATAAAACTGAGTATGAACCTCAGCATGTTGTGAAATAGTCTTTACAGACTGGGGACATGTCCCCAAACTAGTGAAGACAGAGCTGTCTATTTTGAAAAGAGAGGAAAAGAGATAATGCCTCTACTAAGAAGAGGCAGGACAGTGGTTTATTGTTTTAACTGATAAAAACTCCACTGGTTCCTTGATAAATCCATTTTAGCATACCTGCACAAGAAGACTACAAATCAGGAGATGCATAATCATCCCAGCTTAGGTACAGGCCCTCCAACTGACAGGCTCAATAAATATGGTATAAACTAGAACTAATTAAAAAACCAGTTCTTTGAAGAATATCAACTCAGCATTGATTCATTTTTAAATGCCCTTCTCCAGAAAAA
Organism: Fregata magnificens; assembly: GCA_013389945.1. Taxonomy (NCBI): domain Eukaryota; kingdom Metazoa; phylum Chordata; class Aves; order Suliformes; family Fregatidae; genus Fregata; species Fregata magnificens. The sequence continues at coordinate 40,962 of WAAD01012234.1, read as the reverse complement.
TGTTATCACTTTTAGAACAGCCAGTACCTCAATAAGCCCTCTGCCTCTAAGTGAAAAAAAAAAAAAAATCCTCTGTCTTAGTTAAACTGCACCTGGCATCAGAGCAAGCATTGTAAGATGGTACTGCCATCTTCATGAATAAGGAACATTTGATTTATTTATTAGTTTGAAAGTGAGAAGATTCTGGGAATTTGCTGTCAAGCCAAAAGTGTTTCTATTGTATTACCCGTTCTTCCAATTTGTATTAATGAAGCTGCAGAGAGAAAGAAACTAGCAACTGAGTTAGTCTTTTATGAGTTATTTCCTCAGTTATTTCCTAAGTAAACACACAAAGTAATGGAGTCCTCTATATTCATATTCCCTCAGTAGTGGTTTAGAACCTGGGTCACTTCAGGTTGTCGCCTAGGTCCTAGGACACAGTCCCATGTAAGAAGTGCCTAGGAAATGAAAGTCTCCTGTCACCTGTGTGCCAGGAGAAAGTGATGGAAAGGTTATTTCCGACCTTGTTTTCTCATGGCTGGTCACTGCAAAGAAACAGAGGGGTAAGAAACAAATAAACGTTCACCTGATGTACCTTGTTGTTTATCATTTTGCCCATCAGGGAGTACAGTTTAAAGGTAAGGTAGAACATTTATTTGAATAGTCCATCAGAGGTGCTCTTTATGCAAGGTCTGCATCAGTTAAAGATACTTTGCCATTCTGAAAGATGTTATTTTTCTATTGTATCAGAAACTGTAGACCTCCTGCAGGCTGATGAAATACTTTTTATTAGTCCCGAGGGCCTAGCTGTTCAATAAATTAAGAGCAGGAAATCCAAGACATGTTATCTCTTCTCTCTAACACTACCTGAATTAATTGGCAAATTGTTCTCTGTTGCATAACAGGTGCAAAACACATCATAATCCTGCGCCTTGCTCCTTCTGAGACAGCCATCTGAGGTGCCCTGTTGCCTTCTGTGCAGTGGGTCTTCTGTATCAGATTTCAAAACTGAAATCTCGCCTGCTGTTTGTGAGCATGGAGATCTGTACCGCCTACTGCAACACGTTTGGCAATGGGCTGATGATGTCCACGTAGACTGTGACATATTCAGAAATCCTAGGAATAAAAAGTGCTAGAAAATGTAAAGTATTGCTCGTTATTGTTGTAATGTATCTAAAAAGGCAGTAAGAGAAATAACTGGATTTAATTTAAAAATATTGCTTGTCAAGTGCCAGTCCCTAGTCCATTCCAAACCAACACAAGCTTTACTGTTACCTTGAATGAGATTGGAGTTAGGAATGTAAATCTTAATAGCTGCACCTGATAATCAGAAACCCACATCTGCTCCCCAACTAGAAAATAGTGCCATATTGAACTCTGTCATACAAATATAGTAATTAGCTGTTCATTACTTGCATGCAGTAGCATTCTGAACATTAAGCCAGATGAGGTAGCTTTCACATAATGAATTTGGGAGTTCCTCCTTGAGCCAGACAGGTACTTGTAGCAGAGAATCAGGCTCACTCTCCTTTGAGCGCTTACAAACAGAGCAGTCAGGAGGTTTGCATTGCGTGGCAAGATATGGGGATAAGATTTTGAATCTCTCCTAAGCTGCAGTCCCTTTTTTTAAAAAAAAAAAATTGTTTGTATTTGCGGAAAGTTTGTAGGCAATTTTCTGCTTGCTACACACAACTCTTTTCTTTGGATTCAAGCAGAACTGAAGGTAGAAATCCAAGCTCAATTGTCAGATGCAGGCAGGGGAGACGGTGGGTGGCCCTCCTCTTTGCTGTGCCTCTGCGGCAAGTGCTAGCCTCCCCCCGCTGTTCTGATTTCTCTCTCCCTCTGCACCCTGTGGTGCCTGCTAAGTAAGGCAGTTGCCACAATCAAAGCTAGAACCTCAGAACACAAAACCATCTGCGGGAAAAAACAACCTCTTCTGTGCTAGACAGGCTGATTGAGGATGGCAGTGCACACAGGATAGCAGCAGCAGCCCTGACCTCCACACGGCTTAGCAAAACAATCAAAAATTGCATTGTTGCCTCAATTGTGTGTGAAAGCAATGATTCACTAGTGTGTTTTAGCAAAAAGGGAAAAGGGACACAGCCTTGGCTTGTGCTGAGGATGTTCTCCACAGGACATCACGGCAGGCAACAACAGGGTAGGAAAACACCCTAACCCTGAGGCCAAGTGGCTGCAGTGGGAGTGATGAATTTCCATAGCTGTGAACCAAACCTGTGGGCTACCCAGTCTAGCATTGGCTCTCCAGCGGTGAGCAATTTCAGCTCCATCAAAGGTACAGGAAGCACTGTAACAAGCAAGGGTGGGATAAGCCAACCCCATATAAAATACCTCATCCTAATTCTTAATTTGGGACTGGCTTGACATCCGAAATGAGAATTCATCTGGTCTTTCCAAATAGTGTGTTTGTGGGTTCACAACTGTGTAAGGAGAGGTGAGGGAGGTGGAAGTAGCATTAGTTATTATAAGAGATTATATATAGTACATATAGCTTAGATGAGAAGAACTTTATTATGGTTGCAAAGTCAAGAACAGTCATTAGGACCGGCTGTGCCTAAGACTGCCCAGGAGCGAGGCCAGATCACATCTTGGGAAAAGCCATTCTTCTCAGCACCTAGCTTTGTAGCAGTGGGTGAAACAGCCCTACCTCTACTTCCAGCAACACATTTCCATCCCCATTCTCTTATCCCTTGAGATGCTGTGCTCTGGTGTGGAAACTAGTTCAAAGTCCAGTTCACACAGGAGTCTGTAAAGGAAAACCTGTCACCTACATGATGCTCATAATTTAGGGTGGACTGAAATTAAATTTCACTTTGCATGATCCATTCCTCAGAGACAGTTCAGCATTAGCAGCTGCAAAGGCTGCTGAATTTGAGGACCAAAGTTTATGCACTCAACCTGTACCTTAGAGCACCCTTATAAAGACCATTTTCATCTCCAAGACCGAAAACTTCCATATGGTTAGATCCATTATGGCTCCTCTGCAGTCTTGCTTAGCAATCCTTTTTAAAAAGCAATTGTAAGAGGTAAACTAAAGATCTAATTCTGGCACTGAAGAGCAGCTAGACACAGTAACTGCTGGACCATTACACTAATTGCAACTTAAATGTTTTAAAGAACAGCCAGATAAGTTTACCTCAGCTTTGCGAAGGTATATTATTTAACAAACACACACAGTACAGTCTTCTTTGCTATCTACATAATGTAAAGGAGAAAACAAGCTTTTTTTAACTGTTGGCTTTGGGGTTTTGAATGTTGGCTTTTTGATATAATTTAAATCTTGTTTATTGAAACCTTCAGAGCTTATTCAATAATTTTCTTTACTCCAAACAATTCACATTGCCGTGTTGTTGTGACTTACAGATCATATTGAACCATGTCAGATACCATCTCAGGCGTAAGTGTATATGAGCAACAAAACCAGTACTACCTAATGTAGAAATTATATATAAGTTTATAAAATGCATTCTGTGACATTTATTTTGATTTCTTATAATGCCAACCATAACATACTACAGATAAGATGCATTTGAGAACTGGGACTCCAGTCAGAAAAACACAGCGGGGTTATTAAGTTTATCTTGTTTTCCTTACGAGTGGTTTTGACAGAATATATTATCAGGTATCTTCTTAAATGTGGACCCTTGCTAACTATAGCAGCTTATATGAAATACCAAAGCCAGTCATTCTAGATAGATTATATTAGTCCTAAGAATCTATAAAATCAGTCCGTCACCATTGGACAGATTGGAAACTGGCTACTTGTAGGTCTCAAAATCTAACATGAAATTAAAAACCATTCTAAACCAGGTATGTTTCTAATGGAAGTCGGTATCAATCGGTCTTCGTCCTAAAGAATTTTTTCCTGACCATAGCTGGGAAGCAAAAATATTTTCTGATAAAGTTTGCAGCTAATGGGAGAAATTGGAGGAGTTGCAAATAACAGAGAGAGATGGTCATGGATAGAGCAATTGGACCATTTAGCACACCAGCTGCCATAATCAATATGCAATTAATACTTCCAGGAACACAGAATTCTTGATGTTTTAATAGGCTTTCATTGTTTTAAATTCTTTGCCTTGATTTGAAGGTATTCTGAGATGGATAATATACAGGTGCCTTTCATACTTCACTTCAGTGTTTAAATTATCCTCAGTGTTTAAAAATCAGTGGGTTTATTTCAAAGAGTGCTTGTTACCTGGAAAAGTCCTAATGACAATTTGGCTCTAAAGAAACCATCACCACAGGAATGCTGGAAGTACTCTGCAGGAGCGGAGAAGAATTGCCTCTGTTCCTGCTAGCAGCTGAGATGACAAGGCTGTCCTGTCATTCAGGAGAATGAAATGTTGGAAATGCTACATACGGTTAACTGGTAGAGCACTGGGACACAAGTATGGTAATAAAGACAGAGAAGAGGCTAAAAATCAGGATGGCACACAGCTTCCCTCCTTCTTCTTTCTTCTTTTTTTTTTTTTTAAATCTGCAATTTTTCCAAAATAAATAAGTTTTTTCAAATGTGTTTACAATCATTCAGAAAGGAGGAGGAGGAGCAGTGGGGAAGAGAGCAAACTGCAGAGCAGGAAACCAGAGCTGAGCACGCCTGTGTGCCACCCGCATAACCAGGCATGGGCCCTGTCAAAATGTAATCCTGTTTGTGTCACTGTTTGCTATACTCCCTAACTGGATTAAAAAGAAAAAGAAGATGACAAATCCAAATCCTCCAAGGGCTATCTTTGGAACATCCTCACAGATTAATGATGGGCTCATGAATAGGAAACTGTTTATAAGACTCATTTGTGATGTGCCTCTGGATTAGGAGGCTGAGGAATTCGTAACAGTACCAGCAGAATAATGGAGAAAAACTTCAAAACAAACTTGTCAGGTTATTCTCAGATTACGCTGCCATTCTTCATTTGGGGCTAGTGTGATACAAACAACCTGTCTCTTTTTTATTGTGCCTGAAAGAAAAAGAGAATTTTCTCGGGTTTATTTATTTGTTTGTTATTTTGCAACTGTTTGGGGTTAATGAAGTGTGGGTTTGTGAAGTGTGTGAAGTCTGGCAATGTGCTTGCTACCTCTGGCTCCAAGGGGAGGAAGATCTAGCCCGACAGCAAGCTCCTGGTATGTCTGAAACAGTGTAAAATAGGAAAAAAATGAGCAGAACAAAGAATGCTTGAGACATTCTGTGTCTCCATTGGAGGTATTCTGCGTATTATGTGATATTCCAAACTTGAAATTGTCCAAGAATAGTAATTTGAGTACTTCCAGCCTCAAATTTGCAAACCTCACAAGCCATATCCCTTCAAAATCATGGTATTGGCTTTAAAAAATATGGTATTAAAAAAGAAGGCATAGCAAAATAAAACTCATTAAATTTATTAGGTCATCATTCTTTTCCATCTTGTTCCTGAATATTTAGATTAAATTTTACAGTTCCTTACATATTATGAGGATTAGAAGCTTAATTTTTCCAAATGGTAACCTCAACATCCAGTTAATCCAGAGATTAAGGAGCTGGCGCCCTGTGACTCTTGCCAAGGCTACTCAACTGATTCAGTCTTGAGAGAACTTGGTCTTATGTAAACCATGAAGTCTTTAGTGCCTGAAATTTAACTTTGAAGAATTGTGACGGATGTTTGTGGGAACTGTGAACATGGAGAATCTTTTCTCACTAGCCACGGCTGATTGAAAAAATAATGTCAGGCAGAAGAAAAGTGAGCAAGTGATTTGGAGACCTACTGGTCAGGCAGATCCCAGGTGCCACTTTCTGTACAGAAATGTATGTGCTCTGGCTACTGAACAAAACTGATTCCCTCTCCTTTTCACTCATACAAAATGCCGTCTATCATTCCTGGCTGACACTTCCATTTGTGCACTGTGACCCCTTCAGAGGCAGAAGAAAAGACACACTTGCTCAACACTGAGCCTTCTTTTATCATCTGATTTGAAAAGACCTCTATTTGCCCCATTAACAAACATGGTTAAACGGCAGCAACTGGAATGGAATGAACTCAGAGACTGGATGCTCTACAGGTACATATTATGTAGGAGCCTCTACACTGAATAGCTTCCATGTTTTAGGTTTTATTTTAATTCAGGGTGGAAAAAAAGTATAAATAATCTTATAGAAAGATTCTGCTGGGGTTTTTTTTAGTTAAAGGTCTTTTCAACTCTCCTGTAAGTACATACCAGAACAGCACAGATGATAACTAGATGTATATACCAAACATCAATTTAACTGCTTGGATTATCAATACATTGATGCTACTCATACTTCATTAGTTCACAGTCCTATTCATATAACAAAGTACATTTGTGTTTAGTAATGTTAATGATGATATTTTTTTAATGGCTATTTTTCTTAATGCCAGAGTGCTGATTACCTAAACCTTCAGGGCCTATGGAGAAATACAGCTGTAAAGAAATACACAGTTTATATATTATATATTTTTGTTCACTTGGATTGTGCATAACATAGGTGCTGCTACTCCAGGATATAAATGAGACCCTCTGTACAACTGATTCAAAAATATTTTGCAAAAAAATATAAAGTGCCAAGCCTGAAAGCTCTAAGCAGTTAATAGGGGAACTGCTGCATTAACAACATGACCCACATGACCATATTACCACATGACTGGCGTTTATTGCGTAGTTTAGTTTTTTAATCCCACAGTTTTCAAGCCAGCTTCATGACTCTAAGGGATCTGTTGTGCACACTTGGAAATGGCAGTACTACAACCCCAAATCTTTACCTGCACGTTTTCAAGATTGGCACTTCACGTTACACTCAGGCATGCAGAAAGCAGCAATCCTCAGATGTCCTTGCTGCCTTCTTACTAGTTCACATCACTGCACGTAAGCAAAATCCTTTAAGGTTATTTTGGCGATCAGTGCGTTCCAAGGAAGGGATAAGCATACTCTCTAAGTAACTGCTGACACTAGAAGCCATTTTGTAGCATCAATCTTCTCTGCAGTTATCATTTGGCCCCTGACCTTCTCTCCTGTGATTTTTTAGAACCGTGGAAGGTTTTATATTCCAAATTTTCCAATACCTCTTTTCCTGATATTTTGTTTAAAAAAAAAAACAACCAAACAGCACTTTTTTAAAATTGAGTTTGAGACATGAGTTTGAATTGGGTCTGACTTAGGACTTTCTTAGATGGAAAACAATACCTGCAAAACCCTAAAACTTTGCTACCTCAAACCCTGTGAAGCAGAAACAGCTGTGAAATTTCAACACAATGCCTTGCATATGTTGGCTTGTTTTTCCCTACTGGATATGAATCAAGAAGTGTGAGTTAGGCTATCACCATTCAAAGGCACTACTTCTGTGCTAGATGTGCAGCGTCTGGGTCTAATGACAGGGGCTGATACAATGACATTTTAGTGAAGAACTGTCAGTTTTCGAAATCACTTCTAGTTTCCAGCAATTTCTGCTTTTTGATTACTATAACCTTCACCTGTGCTTATGGGCTTGTTGAGACTGCGGAGATAGTTTTGGAGTGGGAATTTTGAAAATTCTTTTGATTGCAGATTTAATTGGATTCATTAATTACCACGGAGCTTTCTAATTTTCTTCCTGTTTGTCAAATGTTCTGTATTACATGTGCAGTTAAAAAAGCCTGAAAACCACATTCTGTAAATTTAAAGTAAGACAAACATTTCTCCTTTAGCAACTGGGTTAGGTCACAGGACATGAAGAGCTGTTAAATAGTCACAACTTTTCATCTGCACTGATCTGGGTTGGATGTGAAAGGTTTTGTATCCTATTAACAAACTCCTGAGCTAACCAGCCCCTTAAATGTGATTACAAGGATCACGCATCTAAGACCTTCAAGAGGGGTTATGGAGCTCTTTTGATCAACTAAAGAAAATATCTGGCAACGCTTGGGGTTGCTTCAGAGAAATCTATGCATTCAATAAATAACTCGTACTTTTGGGCACGATTGGTAATTCATTATGGTGAATGGTCTTTATAATCAAAGGAATAATAAGCTAGCTGTAGATAAACCATGTGGTGGTTTTCCTAGAGGATATTTACTCAGGTGTCACAGGAAGTATTGTTTCTCTGTAATAAACACCAAAAGGGGAGGAGTTCCTCATATTTGCTCCAGGCTGTGCTCAGTTAAGCAGCCAGAGGTCAAAAAGCAGTTCCCCAGAGAGGTAAGTTCTTTAATTCTTATAGTGGTGGTCTCTCTTCTGCTAGTTAAACATGCTTGTTTATTTTCTTAAGTTATCATTTATGTATCTGCTGATCTTTTCGTGCGTCACTTGTTATTTGCATATGTATATAATTAGCCATCAAAAGACCTCCTCATGGGTAGAATAGTATTAAAAGCTCAATTACAAAGAAAAGACAATAGATGAAAAGAGGGAACATGTGCCTTAGGTCCCACAAGCCCTCCATAGCTGAGCTCTGCCCAACAGCAGCAGGACCTCCTTTTGTAGGGGGGTCCACAGTGTCCAGTGCAGCAGGATCTTGACTTTATTTGGATGCAGTAAGGACTTTCACAACACAGGAAATAATTTATTAAATAAATTATAGTCTTAATTTGGTGCCTTAATCACAAGAGCATCTTTTTTTCTTTTTGTCATTAGAAGCTTCTAGGAACATAAACGTCTGAGTTTATCAGTTCTGAAGTAAAAGAGGTCCATTCTGCTTATGTATGCTTCTGGTCCATTATATTACAATGAAGGATAAGACTTATTCTATAAGCAATTGTCTAGTGTGATCTAATGTTGAAGATGCTCTGAAAGGGTGTCTGTTCACACTGCTTTCACATTTGTCATGTAGTAATCTTAAAATAGTTTTCAGACTCACACCCACAATATTTCTAATGAAGTTAAAAACTATGTTGAAAAGCAAGGAGAGAGCCTGAAACCAATCTAATTGCAATCTGTTAAAAAGATAGTGTAGTATAGATGCTGCCTTGTGGCACTAAGCACAACTTAACCTCATACCAGGTACAGCAGGAGATGATCACAATTTATCTGTTGATACATATCTAGATATTGTCAATACATAACACTTGCCCTTAATTATTTCAAATCTATTTTGGGAGAGAGGGAGCATATACCCACATGCACTCAGGAACTTTGAAATCTCATCTGGAAGGCTTCCTAGACAAAAGCAAATCCATAAATGTTTGGGGGAAAAAGGGGGGCAAAAGCCAAGGCATATTGAGATGAAGAAGAACATGAAGGAGTGAAATAAAGGGAAAGGAGAAGTGTGGCTAGGCTGCATGACACTGAATGTCGCTTTATCACCTCATGCCTAAGTTTTCCAGCACAATCAATGTCTATTTGACAAGTAGATTGTCATTCACTAAGGGCTGAAACTCCTTGTTTGTTTGGATAGTGCCTACCTTTATAGGCCTCAGATATGGGTTGTGACTTTTACTGGTTTAAACTAGGATCCTTTCTGCAGGAACGGGCTGTACTTACTTACACATCATTCAATGTGGTTTTCCTAGAGGATATTTACTTCCTAGAGGATATTTACACATCATCTAAATGAAACAGATACTAGTTTTTGGGAGTTTCACAGGCAAGATCACCTGAAAAATTAATAATGCAGAAGACCAAAGTGTGTACAACACTTCATTCCAAATGGACTCAGTTAGGTAAGTCACACCATGGATTTTTGCCTTTGAGGCCCCTTTGACAGAAGAGGGAGTGCTCAACAGGGAATTTCAGGCCTTTAGAGCTAAAGGACAATGACTTTGGCACACAGGTATCGAGAAGCAGACAAGGTGGGCAGCAGTGGTTTTGTTTTCAGACAGCACTGCTAGGAGTGGAAGGGGACATATGAACCGATCGCTAAAGTTTTTCTCTTTTCTGGCTGCTAAGACTGTGTCTAAGCACTTCTCAGCTCCTTGCTCCAGGCCTCGGATGCATGCCAGCTCTGTCTGGGAAGAGAGGTGTGAGTGTGCACCATCCCCTTTTGGTACCTAGCTTTCCACTGAAAGGCTTTTAGCCTTTTTCCATGGTGCACTCTGGTCAAGCTTTTGTATGATCGGAGGATTAGACTGTCATGCTTCTGCATGTGACCTGCCATCCAGCCAGACACGCAGCCTAAAGGCAGTGAGTGCTAGGTACTCATAAGCACAACTAAAATCAATGAGAGCTTTGCTCGGGGCGGGGAGCTTTGCCGCTCATGTAGCAATTCAAGCCTAAAAGATATGGATGTTTTTACAACTGAGCCCCTGTTCTGCCAGTGCTTCCAAGCCCAATTAGTAAAATGGGATTATAAAACTAGGAAGCTCATTTTGTATTTTTATAGGGTCTCAACCAGGGGAGGAGGAAAGATTATGAAGGGACAGAGCAGCCAGCAATGAAAGGAGTTAATAAACACTACACGGCACCTTAAACTTTCCCTCGTAAATTCCTATGTGCATAATGCTGCGCACAGTCTAAAAATGTTAACAATTTTTACACAGTAAAGAAGTAGCGCTTTGATGAAGGGAATTAAGGAGGCCTCTTGTCCTTACAAATATCTGGCTCATGGCTGTTCAGCTTTGAGGTTTAAGAATATAGAAGTTTCTATTGATGATTTTCCCACAGTGAGGAATTTTATAAGGCTTCTTCTCCATGTGATTTCTTTGATGTCTGGGATGGGATAAACAGCCTTTCCCATCACAGATACATTCACATGGAAAGGCCATCCATGAACTACCTGGTCTCTACTCTGCTTTTGTGAAAGGCACAGAACATAGATAGCTCTGAAAGAACTCCCTTACTGTCAGATCTGCCTGAAAACAAAAACCATGTTCAAATGTTATTAGAAAAATGGAAGGAGACAAACTCAACACGACAGCAGAAATCTCTGACGGAGGCACACATTCCCTGGTGCTGATTAAGTCTGGCCGCTTCTTTGCAGTGGATGTCGCAGGGGTCCTCCAAACAAAACCTAAGAAGCATAATTAAAGACTGGCTCATATAACACATAGGAGCTCCACTGATAAAATTCATCTATTTCCCAACTTTTGAGTACTTTTCTCTTGCAACTTCACCCTGCTATCATTTATACTACTTCTGTGCTGCCGCTGTGTAGTGACCTCTCTTGCAACAGGTAATAACATGAGCTGTGTGCACGCACCAGATCTCAATTATTTTTAGCGGACCAGGTAAGTCCATTAGGTTTACGCAGGGCAGCGCGGCCATCGGCAGCCCCAGGGCCACGATTCGCAGCTCTCCCGTACTATGTCCGCAGCCTCCCTGGATGCCCCGTGGCCGACAGGTGCGGCGTAATCCCCCCTTGGCTGGATCGGGCCCCGGAGGCTGCGACCCCGCCCGGGACGGCGTCGGCCTGGGATCCCAGGTTGGTGGTGGCCCATGCGGGCCAGGGCGGCTCAGCAACCGCCCACTTCCCTGCCGGAGGGGAGGCCGGGCCGAGCCCTCCCGGCTTTGCCGGCGCTTGCGGGGGATTAGCGGGGCAAACCGCTCATCCGCCGCTGACCCCGA